>CM060882.1:445000-517500 GCA_030762935.1 Hymenopus coronatus | reverse complement strand
GTTCTCAGCGCCCCATTCGAAACTGGATGTGAGCACCACTTACCTTTCCTCAGAGGCCTCTTTATCAGGCTTGAGGTTCTTTAACTGCTGTAGTTCTCAGAGTCCCATTCTAAGCTGGATGTGAACATTACTTTTGTTCAGAGGCCTCTTTATCAGGTTTGAGGTTCTTTAATTGCTGTAGTTCTCAGCGTCCCATTCGAAACTGGATGTGAAAGATCACTTACTTTTGCTCAGAGGCCTCTTTATCATGTTTGAGGTTCTTTAATTGCTGTAGTTCTCACCGTCCCATTCGAAACTGGATGTGAAAATCACTTACTTTTGCTCAGAGGCCTCTTTATCAGGCTTGAGGTTCTTTAATTGCTGTAGTTCTCAGCGTCTCATTCGAAGCTGTGTGTGAAAGATCACTTTCTTTTGCTCAAAGGCCTCTCTATCAGGCTTGAGGTTCTTTAACTGCTGTAGTTCTCAGCGTCTCATTCTAAACTGGGTGTGAAAGATCACTTACTTTTGCTCAGAGGCCTCTTTATCAGGCTGAAGATTCTTTAACTGCTGTAGTTCTCAGCGTCTCATTGTAAACTGGGTGTGAAAAATCTTACTTTTTCTCAGATGTCTCTTTATCAGGCTTGAGGCTCTTTAACTGCTGTAGTTCTCAGGGCCCCATTCTAAGCTGGATGAGAACATTACTTACTTTTGCTCAGAGGCCTCTTTATCAGGCTTGAGGTTCTTTAATTGCTGTAGTTCTCAGCGTCCCATTCGAAACTGGGTGTGAAAGATCACTTACTTTTGCTCAAAGGCCTCTTTATCAGGCTGAAGATTCTTTAACTGTTGTAGTTCTCAGCGTCTCATTCGAAACTGTGTGTAAAAGACTACTTACTTTTTCTCAGAGGTCTCTTTATCAGGCTTGGGGTAGTTTAACTGCTGTAGTTCTCAGCGTCCCATTCTAAACTGTGTGTGAAAGATCACTTACTTTTGCTCAGAGGCCTCTTTATCAGCCCTGAGGTTCTTTTACGTGACGTAAATCTACACACGACACCAACTTCCCTTCCGAAGAAAGGCAGAACCATTTCAACATTCCTACTTCCAATAATAGTTTTGTGTCCAATGAGTTAACCACTCCACAAATTAAAACTGACACGTTACATTTAGATGGGTTTCTTTGTCTGTTTCGAAAAACTATTCTCACAAAAGCTTATTCTTCAAAGTACTGTCCACCCAACAAGAAGGCTAGCGGGGCATGAGGGGTGAGCGAGCGAGGGGTTGCTTTCTTGTAGTGGGTTGTCAATACTTCATGCTATTCAAGATACACAACCAGAAATTGTTTTATAAAATTTCCTTAAAGGTATATGCAAATAATAATGCACGAGGCTAAAGTGATAGTCACATCTATTAAGACCCAGTGTCTATGTGATGACCTGGAAGTCGTCATTCGTTTCTCTCTTATTTTCTGAAGCAGATAATGTAGATTCCAGCTCTTGAAAGAGTTCGTTATCTCCTTAGCTTAGTGTATTCCCTTATTCTTGCAAAACACAGGAAATAATTAGTACGAGAAGGTTTACAATAGTCTGTTCAGAACAGGTAGGGAAGCTCATGTGAATGGAACACATCACACTTTTGATTTTCTCTATACGTTATAGTAGGTGGAAAAGATGTCCAGATTTCACCGGGAATATATGTTTTGAGTTCCCCTGGATCCAAAGAGAAACATTTTTACAAAAAGGTCCGCGTGTGTAGAATAACTCAAAAACAAAAATGGGTTAAATAACATACATTTATATTTAAGGTAGTATTTTCCAAGGATATAACACGAAGGTTTTGAAGAAAAATCATTCTCCCCAAATTACCCTTTATATGAAAGATTTTCCGAAAATATTTGTTTTTTCAAAAATATTTCTAACGATTTTTATTAAAATGCCACATGTTAAAGATATTTTCATGACAAATAGAATGCATATCTGTAATTTTCTGGAGATAACCTCTGAAGACCTCTTCATTTTGAATGATATTTGCAAAACTCGTAAATCGTAAAAATTAGACAAGAACTTGCCACACACACACACAAAAAAAATTTAGATCTTTTTAAAATACGCAATTTATCTCATTTACATTTTGTTGTAGAGTTAACCATTTTCGAGATATTCCTTGTTGTGAGTTTGAATTTTAGCATGATGAGCAAATAATGATTTTTTGTAAGAATAATTTGTTTGTAGAATAGATGGAGAAAGTCATGTGATTGCATTACAACAGACTTTTTATCACGCTCAAACAAAATGTTTGGAATATTGGATGATTAAAAATCTGACTATCGCTTTAACAGAAGAGCAACGAAAGTGTATGTATATTAACAAGCAGTAAAGAGAGGAATAGTTAGTAAAACAGATATGAAAGTAAAGTAGAGAAATATAGGGTTCACGTGTTGACAGGTCTGACCTTGACCTCTTATTCTTACTTCCTCAAATTACAAGGCTGCTGAAAGCAAGTTTATTTGAACGTGAATCTCACACTTTCTCCCCGCGCTGCCTTCTAAATCTGGGAGTCTCGCTAGGTCTGAGAAACATTTATCTACTCATTATTTTCCTTATACAGAAAAATGGAACTGTAACTCAAAGAAAAAGTGTGTCCGCAAGAACGCTAATATCTTCCAAGGACGCGACACCTAAATTTTGAAAAATCTCCCCAACACAAAAAAACGCTTCACATGGTATACAGTTTGACAAATTTGAGCTTCTCAAAAACGGCTCTAACGATTTTGATTAAAATACCGTAGGTAGCTTTTATAAAGATATTTACATGGAAAATAAAATGTATATGTTGAATTTTATGGGAATAGCTTTTAAAGACCTCTTTATTCTGAATGAATTCTGCTAAATTTTACATAACTGCTAAATCGTAAGAGATAGAAAAACCTTACTTATCAACAAATGTAGAGCTCGATAAAACACACAATTTATGTAATATAGTTTTTTTTTCGTGGAGTTTACAATCGCCACACAACCCGACTTATTCTGGCTGATTCTCTACAGAAAGTTGGGTATGAAACCCTTGAAGAGCTCTCTAGAATAGCCACACAATGCGACGTATATTGACTGATTCACTACAGAAAGTTGGGTCTGCGACCCTTAAAGAGCTCTCTGGAATCACCACACAATCCCACATATGTAGGCTGATTCTCCCTAGAAAGTTGGGTATGAAACCCTTGAAGAGATCTCTGGAATGGCCACACAATCCCACATATGCTGGCTGATTCCTCCCAGAAAGTTGGGTATGAAACCTTTGAAGAGATCTCTGGAATGGCCACACAATCCCACATATGCTGGCTGATTCCTCCTAGAAAGTTGGGTATGTGACTCTTGAAAAGATCTCTGGAATCACCACACAATCCCACATATGCTGGCTGATTCCTCCCAGAATGTTGGGTATGTGACTCTTGAAGAGATCTCTGGAATCACCAAACAATCCCACATATGCTGGCTGATTCCTCCCAGAATGTTGAGTATGAAACCCTTGAAGAGATCTCTGGAATCGCCACACAATCCCACATATGCTGGCTGATTCCTCCCAGAATGTTGGGTATGTGACTCTTGAAGAGATCTCTGGAATCACCACACAATCCCACATATGCTGGCTGATTCCTCCTAGAAAGTTGGGTATGTGACTCTTGAAGAGATCTCTGGAATCACCACACAATCCCACATATGCTGACTGATTCTTCCTAGAAAGTTGAGTATGAAACCCTTAAACAGATCTCTGGAATCACCACACAATCCCACATATGCTGGCTGATTCTTCCTAGAAACTTGAGTATGAAACCCTTGAAGAGATCTCTGGAATCACCACACAATCCCACATATGCTGGCTGATTCTTCCTAGAAACTTGAGTATGAAACCCTTGAAGAGATCTCTGGAATCACCACACAATCCCACATATGCTGGCTGATTCTTCCCAGAATGTTGAGTATGAAACCCTTGAAGAGATCTCTGGAATCACCACACACGTCGTGTTGACATAATTGCTTTTATAGTGGGTTCACATTCTGGCTATATATTTGAGCCCTGCGAAAGCCAAGGAGAAAAAGAACATCTACGAACCAACAGGTGCATATTATAAAGAAAAATATGCAGTTGACCATATTACTGTGATTGGGCTACAAATTGGAATAATTCAAAAATTCTTCGCTAGGTTTACCACTATAGACATTAGATCAATTACTACATCTGCTTTGAATGTCTCTATAGAGGAATCATGTTTATAGTCTTCATCAATGAGTATTCCATGTTCTTCGCTTGAATGTTTGTTACTGTATATTACATATTTCCTATTGCTATATTCAACCATTTATATGTGTTCTTGTTAAAGTTTGTATTTGTTAAGCTTGATCCATGAGGCAACCTCATAATAAATGTCGCCATGAAAACAAGAAAACAAAAGAAACAAAAATTGAAGTTAAGATATGCATAGGACCTTGGAAGACATGCATCCCCGGAGTGTTTATGAAACCAAATGATATAATATGTAACATAAAGTAGATATAATGTTGATATCTTAACAAAATACTCTCATGGCTTCATTAGAGCTTACAGTTTAAATAGGATAGCATAGTTTATGAATTATTAGGTTCTAGGGCTTCGGAACCCGTGCAAATGCATTCTAGGGTAAAATTGAGATCACTTGTAAGGAACGCCAATAAATAGGGATATTCCCAGAAATTTCAAGCTATACCTACATTTTATCTGTAATCTAAATGCCTTTAACGTATAGTGTTTAATAAGAAATCGTTACAGTGATTATAAACTTTCTGAAAATCGCCCGTTTAAGTATAATTTGCGGTAGGAGGATTTTCTTGGAAAACTTTGTGTCGCACCTTGGAAGAGACTAAAGTAAAACACCAAATTTGGTATTTAACCAAGTGTTACGCTACAGATAGATACCAGCTCAAACGGATATTTTTCTGAAAATTGAGTCTCAAGACTGTATTAGCGGCGAAATCAGGTATCGAATTTCGGATGAACACAATAACTTCTCTGCCAAATTGCTTGTGATGTGCTTCTGCTGGTGTGAAGATGAGGGAAGTTGTACTGAACTTTGCATTAGCCTAATGGCCTCTAACATTCTGCAAAGCGATATCGATAAGTGGCTTTAGCAGATCCTGCACAAGCTTTAAAGGAAAAGTAAACATTTCGTGTGAAAATTAATTTTTGTATCTTTACGATAATTGAAATAAGTAAAATTGAGCTTAGACAATATCTGTTCCATGGCATTCTTTTCAAAAAGCCAAAGGCTTTATAGAAAATTTACTCTTTTAGTATTCATCATGCTTGTATTGCAATATATACCTATAGGACCTGTAACTTATTGCCTATGACTGTAGTGTTTCGCATCTTTGGTACAAGGAGAAAGAAGCCGCATTCGCCTAGCAAGAAGGGAAACACACGAAACAAAATCTGATATATTCCATTCACGTGAGTTTCTCTAGCTGTACACTAACAACTTTCCTTACAAAAGATTGTTCTTTTATCTACATGTTAATCAAGACAAACATCTTATTACTTCCTTCCTTGTAAGGAGAAGGGAAATAAGGGAATACACTAGGCTAAAGGGATAGCTAAATCTTTTAAAATCTGGTCACTATGTGAAACAATTGAGGTTTGGTTCGCTCTGTATGGTCCAGTTTGAGAAAAGTTAATTAATTAAAAATTGAAACCAACAACAATAAATATCTCGATAAAGGTCCACTCTGAAGAAACACGTATATGACAAAAAATATGTTTTAATGATACGTATACTTTTTGTGTAGTAAGTTTTTGTATCTATATATCTTACGGTTTAATCGTTATTCAAAATTCTGCAAAACTCAACCAAAATAAAAGGCTCTTTAGGGGCTGTTCCCATAAAATTCAAAATATACATTTTAATTGTGATGTGAATATCTTTAATATGGGGTATTTTAATCAAAATTGTTGGAGCCATTTTTGAGAAAATAAGCATCTTTCGAAAAATATTCCAAGTAAAGTTTAGTTGAGGATGGGGATTTTTTGAAAATCATCGTGTCGCATCCTTAGAGGATATTAAACTTAAATACCAAGTTTAGTATTTAAATAATGTTCGTTTTTGAGCTTTGCTGCTCACAGACCTTTTATTAAAACTGCTTATTTCGGACTCGGGGGACCTCTGGTGACGAATTTTTGGATGGAATACATAAGTTTCTCTATCTCTATGTACGAGCTAGAGAAGAAAAACATGCTGGACGGTCACGTCAAGTGTAGCGAAACTCGGCTCAGGCAGCAAACTCTATATTTGGAGAATGTATAGAAGAACTTGGCAGAAATGAGAGAGTAGAACGCAGCATCTATTATCATTAGGTATACTTTATGCTACTTTAATTTAATTAGCATAAAAATCCGCTACTGAACGGCTAAAACAATAAAACACTGTAGCAGGTCCTATAAACACAAAAGTCCTCCGTGGTGTAGTGGTTAACATGCTAAATTCATTAACCCAAGGTCACGGGATCAAAACTCTTGGAGGTCGTTGGATTTAGCATGGCTTCCTTTGGAAGGGAAGTAAAGTCGTTTTGTTCCGTGTTGTAGATTTACGGTACGTAAAAGAACCTCAAGCCTGATAGAGAGGTCTCTGAACAAAATTAGGCGGGCTTTCACGCCCAGCATAGAATGGGAGAACCACAGCAGCTAGAGAAACTCAAGCCTGGCAGAGAGGTCTCTGAACAAAATTAGGCGGGCGTTCTAGCCCAGTATAGAATGGGAGAACCACAGCAGTTAAAGAACCTCAAGCCTGGCAGAGAGGTCTCTGAACAAAATTAGGCGGGCTTTCACGCCAGTATAGAATGGGGGAACCAAGGCACTTAGAGAACCTCAAGACTGGCAGAGAGGTCTCTCAACAAAATTAGGCGGGCTTTCACGCCCAGTATAGAATGGGGGAACCAAGGCACTTAGAGAACCTCAAGACTGGCAGAGAGGTCTCTGAACAAAATTAGCCGGGCTTTCACGCCTAGTATAGAATGGGGGAACCACAGGAGTTAGAGAAACCTAAGCCTGGCAGAGAGGTCTCTGAACAAAATTAGACAGGCTTTAACACCAGTATAGAATGGGAGAACCACAGCAGTTAGATAAACTCAAGCCTGGGAGAGAGGTCTCTGAACAAAATTAGGCGGGCTTTCACGCCCAGTATAGAATGGGAGAGCCACAGCATTTAGAGAACCTCAAGTCTGACAGAGAGGTCTCTGAAAAAAATTATGCGGGCATTCTAGCCCAATATAGAATTGGAGAACCACAGCACTTACAGAAAATCAAGCCTGGCAGAGAGGTCTCTGAACAAAATTAGGCGGGCGTTCTAGCCCAGTATAGAATGGGAGAACAACAGCACTTACAGAAAATCAAGCTTGGCAGAGATGTCTCTGAACAAAATTAGGCGGGCTCACCCGCCCAATATAGAATGGGGCTACCACAGCAGTTAAAGAGCCTCAAGCCTGGCAGAGACGTCTCTGAACAGAATTTGTCGGGCTTTCGCACCCAGCATAGAATGGGGAAACCACAGCACTTAGAGAGCCTCAAGCCTATTAGAGGGGTCTCTGAAAAAATTAGGTGGGCTTTCAAGCCCAATATAGAATGCGGGAACCGCATCAGTTAAAGAAGCCTATTAGAGAGGTCTCTGAACAAAATAAGCGGGGTTTCACAACCAGCATAGAATGGGGGAACCACAGCATTTAGAGTACCTCAAGCCTATTAGAGAGCTCTCTGAACAAAATTAGTAAGGCTTTCACGCCCAGTATAGAATAGGGGAACCACAGCAGTTAAAGAACCTCAAGCCTGGCAGAGAGGTCTGTGAACAAAATTAGGCAAGCTTTCACCTCCAGTATAGAAACAGAGAACCACAGCAGTTAAAGAAACTCAAGCCTATTAGAGAGGCCTCTGAACAAAATTAAGCGGGCTTTCACGCCCAGTATAGAATATGGGAACCACAGCAGTTAAAGAGCCTCGAGCCTGGCAGATAGGTCTCTGAACAGAATTAGCCGGGCTTTCGCACCCAGCATAGAATGGGGGAACCACAGCACTTAGAGAGCCTCAAGCCTATTAGAGAGGTCTCTGAACAAAATTAGGCGGGCTTTCACGCCCAAAATAGAATGGGGGAACACAGCAGTTAAAGAATCTCAAGCCTATTAGAGAGGTCTCTGAACAAAATTAGGCGGGCTTTCACGCCCAGTATTGAATGGGGGAACCACAGCAGTTAAAGAGCCTCAAGCCTAGGAGAGAGGTCTCTGAACAAAATTAGGCGGGCTTTCACGTCCAGTATAGAATGAGAGAACCACTGCACTTAGAGAACCTCAAGCCTCTTTGAGAGGTCTCTGAACAAAATTAGGCGGGCTTTCACGCTCAGTATAGATTGGGAGAACTACAGCACTTAGAGAACCTCAAGCCTATTAGAGATGTCTCTGAACAAAATTAGGTGGGCTTTCGCGGCCTGCATAGAATGGGCGAACCTCAGCAGTTAAAGAATCTCAAGCCTATAAGAGAGGTCTCTGAACGAAATTAAGCGGGCTTTCACACTCAGTATAGAATGGGAGGACCGCAGCGCTTAGAGAACCTCAAGCCTATTAGAGAGGTCTCTGAACAAAATTAGGCGATCTTTAACACCCAGCATAGAATGGGACGCTGAGAACCTCAGCAGTTAAAGAACCTCAAGCCTATTAGAGAGATCTCTGAACAAAATTAGGCGAGCTTTCACGCCCAGTATAGAAAGGGACGCTGAGAACTACAGCACTTAGAGAACCTGAATCCTATTAGGGAGGTCACTGAACAAAATTAGGTGGGCTTTCATGCCCAGCATAGAATGGGGAAACCACAGCTGTTAAAGAATCTCAAGCCTGGTAGAGAGGTCTCTGAACAAAATTAGGCGGGCTTTCACGCCCAGCATAGAATGGGGGAACCACAGCAGTTATAGAATCTCAAGCCTATTAGAGAGGACTCTGAACAAAATTAGGCGGCTTTTCACGCTCAGTATAGAATGGGGGAACCACAGCAGTTAGAGAATCTCAAACCTATTAGAGAGGACTCTGAACAAAATTAGGCGGCTTTTCACGCTCAGTATAGAATGGGGGAACCACAGCAGTTAGAGAATCTCAAACCTATTAGAGAGGTCGCTGAACAAAATTAGGCGGGCTTTCACACCCAGTATAGAATACGGCGCTGAGAACCACAGCAGTTAAGGAATCTCAAGCCTATTAGAGGGGTCTCTGAACAAAATTAGGCGGGCTCTCAATCCCAGCATAGAATGGGAAAACCACAGCAGTTAGAGAAACTCAAGCCTGGCAGAGAGGTCTCTGAACAAAATTAGGCGTGCTCTCACGCCCAGCATAGAATGGGGGAACCACAGCAGTTAGAGAAACATTGGGAGAACCACAGCACTTAGAGAACCTAAGCCTATTAGAGATGTCTCTGAACAAAATTAGGCGGACTTTCACGCCCAGCTTAGAATGGGGGAACCACAGAAGTTAAAGGACCTCAAGCCTGTTAGAGACGTCTCTGAACAAAATTAGAAGGGCGTTCGCGGCCTGCATAGAATGGGTGAACCACAGCAGTTAAAGAATCTCAAGCCTATTAGAGAGGTCTCTGAGCGAATTTAAGCGGGCTTTCACGCTCAGTATAGAAACGGAGAACCGCAGCACTTAGAGAATCTCAAGCCTATTAGAGAGGTCACTGTACAAAATTAGGCGATCTTTCACACCCAGCATAGAATGGGACGCTGAGAACCTCAGCAGTTAAAGAACCTCAAGCCTATTAGAGAGATCTCTGAACAAAATTAGGCGGGCTTTCACGCCTAGCATAGAATGGGGGAACCACAGATTTTAAAGAATCTCAAGCCTGGTAGAGAGGTCTCTGAACAAAATTAGGCGGGCTTTCACGCCCAGCATAGAATGGGGAAACCACAGCATTTAAAGAATCTCAAGCCTATTAGAGAGGTCTCTGAACAAAATTAGGCGGCTTTTCACGCCCAGCATAGAATGGGGGAACCACAGCAGTTAGAGAATCTCAAGCCTATGAGAGAGGTCTCTGAACAAAATTAGGCGGGCTTTCACACCCAATATAGAATGGGGCGCTGAGAACCGCAGCAGTTAAGGAATCTCAAGCCTATTAGAATTGTCTCTGAACAAAATTAGGCGGGCTCTCAATCCCAGCATAGAATGGGAGAACCACAGCAGTTAGAGAAACTTAAGCCTGGCAGAGAGGTTTCTGAACACAATTAGGCGGGCTTTCACGCCCAGCATAGAATGGGAGAACCACATAAGTTAGAGAAACTCAAGCCTAGCAGAGAGGTGTCTGAACAAAATCAGGCGGGCTTTCACGCCCAGCATAGAATGGGAGAACCACAGCAATTAGGAAACCTCAATCCTGGCAGAGGGATCTCTGAACAAAATTAGGCGGGCTTTCACGCCCAGCATAGAATGGATGAACCACAGCAGTTAGAAAAACTCAAGCCTGGCAGAGAGGTCTCTGAACAAAATTAAGCGGGCTTTCACACTCAGTATAGAATGGGAGGACCGCAGCGCTTAGAGAACCTCAAGCCTATTAGAGAGGTCTCTGAACAAAATTAGGCGATCTTTAACACCCAGCATAGAATGGGACGCTGAGAACCTCAGCAGTTAAAGAACCTCAAGCCTATTAGAGAGATCTCTGAACAAAATTAGGCGAGCTTTCACGCCCAGTATAGAAAGGGACGCTGAGAACTACAGCACTTAGAGAACCTGAATCCTATTAGGGAGGTCACTGAACAAAATTAGGTGGGCTTTCATGCCCAGCATAGAATGGGGAAACCACAGCTGTTAAAGAATCTCAAGCCTGGTAGAGAGGTCTCTGAACAAAATTAGGCGGGCTTTCACGCCCAGCATAGAATGGGGGAACCACAGCAGTTATAGAATCTCAAGCCTATTAGAGAGGACTCTGAACAAAATTAGGCGGCTTTTCACGCTCAGTATAGAATGGGGGAACCACAGCAGTTAGAGAATCTCAAACCTATTAGAGAGGACTCTGAACAAAATTAGGCGGCTTTTCACGCTCAGTATAGAATGGGGGAACCACAGCAGTTAGAGAATCTCAAACCTATTAGAGAGGTCGCTGAACAAAATTAGGCGGGCTTTCACACCCAGTATAGAATACGGCGCTGAGAACCACAGCAGTTAAGGAATCTCAAGCCTATTAGAGGGGTCTCTGAACAAAATTAGGCGGGCTCTCAATCCCAGCATAGAATGGGAAAACCACAGCAGTTAGAGAAACTCAAGCCTGGCAGAGAGGTCTCTGAACAAAATTAGGCGTGCTCTCACGCCCAGCATAGAATGGGGGAACCACAGCAGTTAGAGAAACATTGGGAGAACCACAGCACTTAGAGAACCTAAGCCTATTAGAGATGTCTCTGAACAAAATTAGGCGGACTTTCACGCCCAGCTTAGAATGGGGGAACCACAGAAGTTAAAGGACCTCAAGCCTGTTAGAGACGTCTCTGAACAAAATTAGAAGGGCGTTCGCGGCCTGCATAGAATGGGTGAACCACAGCAGTTAAAGAATCTCAAGCCTATTAGAGAGGTCTCTGAGCGAATTTAAGCGGGCTTTCACGCTCAGTATAGAAACGGAGAACCGCAGCACTTAGAGAATCTCAAGCCTATTAGAGAGGTCACTGTACAAAATTAGGCGATCTTTCACACCCAGCATAGAATGGGACGCTGAGAACCTCAGCAGTTAAAGAACCTCAAGCCTATTAGAGAGATCTCTGAACAAAATTAGGCGGGCTTTCACGCCTAGCATAGAATGGGGGAACCACAGATTTTAAAGAATCTCAAGCCTGGTAGAGAGGTCTCTGAACAAAATTAGGCGGGCTTTCACGCCCAGCATAGAATGGGGAAACCACAGCATTTAAAGAATCTCAAGCCTATTAGAGAGGTCTCTGAACAAAATTAGGCGGCTTTTCACGCCCAGCATAGAATGGGGGAACCACAGCAGTTAGAGAATCTCAAGCCTATGAGAGAGGTCTCTGAACAAAATTAGGCGGGCTTTCACACCCAATATAGAATGGGGCGCTGAGAACCGCAGCAGTTAAGGAATCTCAAGCCTATTAGAATTGTCTCTGAACAAAATTAGGCGGGCTCTCAATCCCAGCATAGAATGGGAGAACCACAGCAGTTAGAGAAACTTAAGCCTGGCAGAGAGGTTTCTGAACACAATTAGGCGGGCTTTCACGCCCAGCATAGAATGGGAGAACCACATAAGTTAGAGAAACTCAAGCCTAGCAGAGAGGTGTCTGAACAAAATCAGGCGGGCTTTCACGCCCAGCATAGAATGGGAGAACCACAGCAATTAGGAAACCTCAATCCTGGCAGAGGGATCTCTGAACAAAATTAGGCGGGCTTTCACGCCCAGCATAGAATGGATGAACCACAGCAGTTAGAAAAACTCAAGCCTGGCAGAGAGGTCTCTGAACAAAATTAGGCGGGCTCTCACGCCCAGCATAGAATGGGGGAACCACAGCATTTAAAGAGCCTCAAGCCTGGCATAGAGGTCTCTGAACACAATTAGGCGGGCTTTCACGCCCAGGATAGAATGGGAGAACCACAGCACTTAGAGAACATCAAGTCTGGCAGAGAGATCTCTGAACAGAATTAGGCGGGCTTTAATGCCCTGTTTAGAATGGGAGAACCACAACAGTTAGAGAAACTCAAGCCTGGCATAGGTTTCTCTGAACAAAATTAGGCGGGCTTTTACGCCCAGGATAGAATGGGAGAACCACAGCACTTAGAGAACATCAAGTCTGGCAGAGAGGTCTCTGAACAAAATTAGGCGGGCGTTCTAGCCCAGTATAGAATGGAAGAACCACAGCACTTGGAGAAACTAAAGCCTGGCAGAGAGGTCTCTGTTCAGAATTAGGCGGGCTTTCACGCCCAGTATAGAATGAAAGAACCACAGCACTTAGAGAAACTAAAGCCTGGCAGAGAGGTCTCTGAACAAAATTATGCGGGCGTTCTAGCCCAGTATAGAATGGAAGAACCACATCACTTGGAGAAACTAAAGCCTGGCAGAGAGGTCTCTGTTCAGAATTAGGCGGGCTTTCACGCCCAGTATAGAATGGGAGAACCACAGCACTTAGAGAACCTCAAGCCTGGCAGAGAGGTCTCTGAACAAAATTAGGCGTGCTTTCACGCCCAGTATAGAATGGGAGAACCACAGCACTTAGAGAAACTCAAGCCTGGCATAGAGGTCTCTGTTCAAAATTAGGCGGGCTTTCACGCCTAGTATAGAATGGGAGAATCACAGCACTTAGAGAACCTCAAGTCTGGCAGAGAGGTCTCTGAACAAAATTAGGCGGGCGTTCTAGCCCAGTATAGAATGGGAGAACCACAGCACTTAGAGACCTCAAGTCTGGCAGAGAGGTCTCTGAACAAAATTAGGCGGGCGTTCTAGCCCAGTATAGAATGGGAGAACCACAGCATTTAAAGAGCGTCCTTAAATAATACGCCATTTGCATAACACATAAATGCTGAATACATAGAAGAGAAAGCTTGCTATAACGACTTGACTTTTTGATGGTATCTATTTAAATTATCGTTAAGAAATGTTTACATTTTCCTTTAGACCTAATTTCAGTTTGAGACGTTCCTTGCATGTTAGAGGTCATTAGGCTAATGTTTGCAAAGTTCATTGATATCATTCTGAGTACAACAGAACTTAATGGTTCCTTTCACACGACTTATTCTACCTGTTACACAAACTAACTTTACATACAAAAGATTGTTGTTTTGTCTACTTCATGCCAATCAGGATAAACATTAAGAGAAACAGTGTTATTACTTAGATCCTTGTAACCGACAGTCAAATGTTGTAAAAGCTGTCGCTATGCGATTTCACGAAATTCGCTTTTTTGCATGGCCAGAGTAAAACAAATGAAACACGAATGACTTCCTGTTTGACAAAAGTTAAATATTTTAAAACTGAAACCAATATCATGGAGTAGCTCGGAAATGGTTAGCACCAAAGTAAAATTGTTTCGTTTCGTAATCTGCTTACCCTCCCCGTATGTAGGACTTACAAGTGGATGTCTAGGGGTCAGAAGTCTGTCAGGGAGCCAACGGCACGAAACCACAGAATGGAGAACCTGGCCCGTATCCGACATGAACACGAGGAGGTGGATGATGTGTAATGCTAGCGAAATTAAGCAATTGACGGAGGGTTACTAAACCCATTCTCAACCTCACACGCTATCAGCATATTTTATGATTATATAAATATTTTAATATGTGGCTTTTTAATCAAAATCGTTAGAAGGATTTTACAGAAAATAAACATTTTCGGAAATATTTCCAATGTAAAGGGCAGTTTTGGGTAGGAAGAATTTATTGAAAATTTTCCTGTTGTATCCTTGGAAAATACTAAACTTAAATACCAAGTTTGTTTTGTGTTATACTGCGCATAGTCACACGCGCGCGCAGACTCACATAGTAGGATCTTTTCCTAAAAATGAAAATTTCTTTTTTGGATTCATGGGACCTCAAAACATGTATTTACGGTAAATCTCGATATCTAATTTTTGGTGGAATACATCCTCGTTTAAGTTGAGTATCTTCCATCGACGCGACACCTTGTGCTTTATTTTCTCAGACAAGAGCTGCAGCCATTTTGATTAATGAACTGACATGAGAAATGCATATCTTGGCTTTCATTTGATTGAATTGTGTACGACTGTTTAAAAACTAGATGAAACAATTTAGACGTAAGTAAAATACAAAAGTATGTGTGAAATACTTTCTTCGTAACGTTAGCTGTTTTTGAGGTCTTGCTTGCAAGTGTAGCCCAAAAGAAACGGTAATGTATAATTATGATTCCTCTTTCCTATAGCTAATGGATTTCTTCCATTCTTTCTCTACACGTACTATGTAGGTATTGTATTCCACCAAACAATTCAATACCGAGATTTCACCGGAAATACTTGTTTTGAAGTCCCCTTTGGAAAAATGTCCGTATGTATGCCTGTGTGTATGTGCGTGTCTGTGTCGAAAATTTTGATTTTTTCAAAAAACGCCCTAATGATTATGATAAAAATACGTTATGTTTAAGATCTTTTTATGACAAACGCAACCTATAGTCTCTGAAAACCTGTTCAATCTGGATGACTTTTAAAATAACTGGCAAACCGTAAAGATATACAAAAACTTACTGCACAACAAATATAAAACACACTCTATGTCATATATATTTTGTGTAGAATTAACCGTTTTCAGATATACGGAATTATTGGTATCAATTTTAAGCCACTTAAACTTTTCTTAAACGGTGAGTATCTTTGTTCTCGTTTCTTATTTGTTTACTCCTGGCAAGCAAAGAGATTGGAATTTCAATTGTTTCACACAGCGACCGACTTTTAAAGGACGAGACTATCGCTTTAGCCTGTGCATTTTCTTACTTCCGTTCTACTTACACGGAATCAAGTAATAAGACTATTTCTGCTTATGTTTAGCATGATGTAGATAACAGATTAATGTCTGGAATAAAAGGTTTGTTTACCAAACAGCTAGAGGACATCATGTGAATGGAACACATTAGATGTTTCCCTTCTATTTACAAGAAACCAAGTAATTAAGACAATTTCTGTTAATATTTATTTCGATTAGCATGAAGTAAATAGAAACAAGCTTTTTAACAATAATTTGTTGCAGAGATGTAGAGAAAGTCATGTGAATGGAACACAAGATTTTTTTAATGTTCTGCTTATTGTACCAGATAAACTCTGATGTGCCTATCCTTATGTTGGTTAAAAGTGATATAGTTGAATTGCTGTTCTTTTAATTAACTAAAAGATGATTGTATTTCCGGAGATGAATATCAAACTAAATGATTTACGTTACCAAATGTCATCAACCTTGATTTACGTTTTCTTTTCATGACCTTGAAAATCACGGTGGCATTATGGAGAACAGCTGGTGACCCATGAAAGTCATTATCTAACACTTTTCTGTAACGCTAAGCGAAGGTCATCAATTGTACAGCTTCAGTGATAAAAATCTGATGTCTTCCATTCACATGACTTTCTCTACATCGCTATAACATTTTTTTTTTTTTTTTTTTTTTTTTTTTGTAGCTTAACGTCCTTTAACCTGGTTGGTCAGATCGCACGATGAATGAAACTGATGAAATGATACTGAAATGATCTCGGGGTCCATGGAGCGATAAGGGAAAACCTTAACCCGGTAATAAATTATTGTTAAAAAGCTTATCCGTCTATACACTCCATGTTAATCAAGATAAACATTAACATAAATTGTCTTATTACTTGCTTCCTTGTAAGTAGAAGGCAATACACTAGGATAAAACGATTGTCAACTATTTTAAAATCCGGTTGACATGTGGTTGAAACCCGTTTCTATGTGGGGCCTGTAGTTTACAACTTTCCGTGTCAGAAAACCTTAAGTATTTTAAATCTGAAACAAATAACAAGGAATATGTCAGAAACTATCAATTCAAGGTAAATTATATAAATTGTGTGTTTTAACGTGATTTACACTTGTTATGTAGTAATTTTGTCGAAATCTTCCGGTTTATCAATTACGCAAAGTTATCCAGAATAAAGAGGTCTTCAGAGGCTATTCCCAGGGAATTCAGGATATACATTTTATTTTCCATGTAAATATCTTTAATATACGGTATTTTACTGAAAATCGTTAGAGCAATTTTTGAGAAAACCAAAACTTTCTAAATTTTTTCCCACGTAAAGCGTAGTTTGGGGTGGGGGGATTCTTCTCAAAATCTTCGTTTCGTATCTCTGGAAGATATTAAATATAAATATTAAGTTTGATATTTTTCCGACTTTTCGTTTTTGAACTATCGTGTTCACGGACACACGGATCTTTTTCTGAAAATGCTTTTTTTTGGACACAGGAGAACCTAAAGCATATATTTTCGGCAAAAGCTTGTTATTGACTTTTTGGGTGTATTGCAACACACTGTGTGTGAAGAGTAAAGCTAAACATAATGAATTTGCAGAAGTGTAAGATTTTATCAAACAAAACATGACGTTCAGATAACCTTTATTTTACTCTCCGCTTTGAGTATACTTTCTTGTAGATTCAACACGATGAACCGATCGTCAAATGTTTAAACACGGGCTGGCCTTTCCGTGATATCAGGAGAAACAACACAGAATGACAACTTACATCACTTTCTCACAAAAGCTTGTTGCTCTATCTTCATTCTGCTAACAGAGAAAGATATCTGCACAGATACCTTTATTATGCATTTCCGTTTTACTTTCTCTACACAAATTAGCTATATAGTGTATAGAGAATGTATTGTATTGCACCCACAAATTCAATACCGATATTTCACTGGAAATATGTGTTTTGGGATCTCCTGCATTCACAAAAAGCATTTTTAGAAAAAGATACGTGTGTGTCCGTGTGTCTCTGAACACGATAACTCAAAAACTAATAGTCTGTAAAATACCAAACTTGGTATTTAAGTTGAGTATCTGCCAAGAATGCGACACAAAGATTTTGAAGGAAATCGACCCACCCCAAACTACCCTTTACATGGAAAATTTTTTGAAAATTTTCATTATAATACCGTACATTAAAGATATTTACATGCCAAGTAAAATGTATATCTTGAATTTTATGGTAACAGCCTCTAAACACCCCTTTATTCTGGACAAATTTAGATGAATTTTGCATAGCTGGTAAACCGTAAGAGATTGGGAAAAAGTTACTGCACAAAAATATAGATGTCGTTAAAACACATAATTTATGTCATATACGTTTTTTCTTCGCGTATTTTACAATTTCTGAGACATTTCTTGTTATTTGTTTCAGATTTAAAATAGAAAAACTTGCACATAGCAATGATTTGACTATCACTTTGGCCCAGTGTAGTCCTTCTACTTACAAGGAAGCATTGTCTCGATTATCATAAGGTAGAGAGAAAAATAACTTTTTTTAACAATAATTTGTTACAGCAATATAGAGAAAGTCATGTGAATGGACCACATCAGATTTCCTTGGATACAGGAGTTCCTAGGCTAAAGTGCTAAGTAGCTGGTCGCTATGTGATGGTATTTGAAATTTTAAACCAAAAACCTCGGAAATGGTTTACTTCACAATAACAAATGTGATCTACATTTTTTGGCTGGTAAGGTTTTGTCTATTTCTTATGGTTTAGTGCTGCAAAAAGAAGAGCTGTTCACTAACTATTAATTTGTCATAAATAACCTTAAACATTCTATTCAAAATCCTTTGAGAAAATAAAAAATTACAACAACAACAACAACAAAATGAATCACGTAATGGTAATTTGGAGTGAGGCCTTGTTCCTGAAAATCTTTGTATCGAAAGATTGTGTAAACCAAGTTTGGTATTTATCGTTTTTGAGTTACAGACACTGTGATACGCACACGCCTTTGCGCTAAGATTTGGTGTAATACAAAGTAAAACGAAATTAAAACCTTTGAGATCTCCGACTCCGGAGTCATCGCTGTCCTGGAAACTCGGCACATAGACGCTATACATGACGTCGCGACGCCACCAGTCACCATCGCGCCTCACGACGCTGGGAGCTGCTGTAGCGAGAAGAACGGCTATCGCAGCCAGCAGAGACAGCGAACACCAATACAAGACCAGGCACATGTTCCTCATCCTGACCCAAAAGGGGTCATCGGCGAAGAGCGCCAGCTCCTCCAAGGACAAGGGCTTGACAGTGTCGTCCTCCAGCTCGACGACGACGACATGACCCTGCGGTAGCAGTAGCTGCTTCTCCTCGCACACCGTCATCTTGCAGACATACTCACTAGACCAGCTCCGAGATCTGTTTTATATTTGGAGGGCGTGACGTCACGCGATGGGTCAGTGCCTCGTGACGTCACTACTTCTAGCCACCAGCGCTTGTTTTACTTCCGCTCTCCCTGTCCTGGAGACTGAGCACTCTCCTTAAGGGACCAATCTTGTCCTAATCCCAACTTCTGTATACGTAGTGTTGTACCTCACCAAAATATTGGGTGTCGCGACCAGCATAGCCCAAACTTGGTATTCAGGTTCAGTAGCTTCCGTGGTGTAATGGTCGGGCTCAAACCTGGCGGAGGACGACGGATTTCGTTAGCATAGCTTTCTTCGGAAGGGAAGTAAAGCCGTCGGTCCCGTGTAGTAAAAGAACTTCGAGTCTGATATAGAGGCCTCGGAGCAAAATTAAATGGTCTTTCACGCCCAATTTAGAATGGGACGCTGAGAACCACAGCAGTTAAAGAGCGTCCATAAATAACATGCCTTTTCCCATTTTTTCTTCCAAAGATGCAAAATGAAAATTTTCAACAAAATTCCTCAACGTGAAAAGTGTCTTTATATGGGAGATTTGTTTCTCTTAAGATTTTCGATTTTCTCAAAAATGACTAAAGATATTGTAAGAAATGTCTTCATTGACTCAAAGACTAGTTCACTGCTGCGACACTTGGAGGCGTAGACAGCTGACGGCTTTCTCCTCACGTCTGTCCTACACACGGCTTGCAGTTATTTCTCTTTTTATAGCTAGAAAATGACGTCAAACTTTCTGGAAGCTTGTAGAAGAATCCAGTCCTGTCACGCGCTGCAGGGGATTACCACATTCCAGCTCCATCGCCACATACCAAAGGGAAAGTCAGGGCAGCACTGTGACAATATTTAGGTGACAAATGAAGTATATAGCTTGTTCTAGTTCAGGTTACCGCTGACGGTGGTGTTGCTGTTGTCCTATTGCGGGCTCGCGGGGGCTTGGCACAGTCCATCATATAATGCTATAAACAGTGGGCATTTATGTTGATGTTCCTTTTATCTCATTAACACTAGACAATAGTTATTATAAGTGATGTGCTTATTGATGAATGAACGAACATACTAACACTCGTGTAATGCAGTGAATGCGAGCCACTGCGGATGGTGTATAAGTTGTATAACAGACAAACGTTAAGCTATACGTAACAAATGCACTTTATTTCTAATAATACGTTTTGTAGGTGAAGACATTTCCGAAATATCTCCGTTATTAATGATGCGAATATTTCAATAGTAGTATAAGCTTGAGATTTTGTTTTATTGTTAAATCATCTTTTATCAGTAGAGCCAGTTTGTTTTCTTCTTTTATAGTCCTTTCTCTAGTCAGTTGTTTCCTTCGAATGCATAGTCAGCTGCATTTACTGTTAGTTCAGAAAACGGATATCCTGTTATGGTGCGTTTACTGCAGAGCGATGCTAGGACGAAAAAACTGGAACCACGCCATGTCATATTTGGCAAAATTCACTTTCAGAAATGTACTAATTCTCTGATAAATTAAAAAATTCAGGAAACTTCATTCATGAGAAGAACTAAAATGAAACGCAGACGAGAAATTCACTCAATTTGAGAAATTTGTGGACAGAGCGAGACACTATATCAATGTACCGTAACTATGACGTAGCAAGCTTGGTACTGGTGCGAATTGTCTGCCAGTTTGCTTTGTAATAACCTGCCTAAGGCATAAATAAAAAATCTCATGTATTCCATTCACAAGACTTTCTCTACATCTCTGCAACAAGTTATTGTTAAAAAGCTTATACTTCTATTTATTTCATGCTAATCGACAAAAAATTGGCACTCTTATTAGAAATAGTCTTATTACTTGCTTCCTTGTAAGTAGAAGCGAAATAAGGAAGTACCGTAGGTTAAAGTGATAGTCAAAAGCTGGTTGCTATGTGACTGAAGTTCCTTCGTTTGTATGGACACGAGTTGACAAATTCTGTATGAAAAAAGTAAGTTCTTTTAGCTGAAACTACAATCAAGGAATCACTCAAAAACGATCACCTCCACGAAAAAAATGTATATAACATAAAGTGCGTGTTTTAACGTGCTCTACATTTTTTTTTTTTTTTTTTTTGAGGTAAGATTTTCTCCATATCTTACGGTTTAGCAGTTATGCAAAATTCCGTAAAATTCATCCAGTATAAAGTAGTCTTCAGAGGCTATTCCCAGAAAATTCAAGATATATCTACATATAATTTGTCAGGTAAATATCTTTAATACAAGATATTTTAATCAAAATCGTTAGAGCCATTTTGGAGAAAATCAAAATTTTCGCAAAAAGGTTCCATGTAAAGGGTAGTTTGGGGTGGGGGGATTTTCCTCAAAATCTTCGTTTCGTATCCCTGGAAGATACTAAACTTAAATACCAAGTTTGGTATTTTACTGACTTTTCGATTTGAGTTATCGTGTTCACAGACACACGGACACACTGACAGACGGACACATGGACATACACACACGGACCTTTTTTTGAAAATACTTTTTTTGGACACAGGGGGTTCTAAAACATATATTTCCGGTGAAATATCGGTATTGAATTTTTTGGTGGAGTGCAATACCTTCTCTATACACTGTGTACATAGTACGTAAAAATCTGATACATTTATATTGCTATGAAGATATCTTAAACATATGGTATTTTAATCAAAATCGTTAGTCATTTTTGAGAAAACAAAATTATTCGCAAATTGTTTCATATAAATCGCTGATTGTAGTGGGGGATTTTTCTCAAAATCTTCATATCGTATCCTTGGAATTTATTGAAGCTAAATAATTAAAATTGATATTTAACTACCCATTTCATATTTGAATTATTCTGTCGACAAACACACACATACGCGTGCATATCTTTTTCTAAAAAATATATTTTTACCCGGGTGCCTCAAAACATAGTTATATTTCCGGTGAAATCTCGGTATCAAATTTTGGGGTGGAATACAATACCTTGTCTATCTAATATATGAATAATACGTGTAGAGAAAGTGAAACTTTACCTCGCGTTTGGGTGTGCACACTTACATTACACTACCATTGTAGTGAGAGTTGTGCAAGTTTTGAAAAACCTCATTTCACTATCTGAACCTGAACCTAACCGAATTGAATGTTATCCTCACGGGGCCTGGTGATTATGTCGCTACTTAAGGAATATTTTCAGAACCAAGTTTCTGCTAAACTGAGTGTTGACAACAAGCTTGTGTTGTGGTGATGTAGCTGGCGCTGGTCTATTAGCTTCTTGTTTGCCCTTCTAACATTTTCAAACTATTTTTAGTGACTATTATTTACCCTGTGTTCGCAGACTTTGACACAGTTTGTCTTCCGTAACTCACACATGTTGTTGCATCACTTTAGCGGGGAATATTCCTAAAACCAAACATTTCTGCCTTTTAAAACATCACCGATGAATTATATAACAACGGATTATTGTACAGTGATGCATTTATAACTATAATAAAATAAACATTTATAATTTCAAAACTAACATACAAATGGGTTGACGCCTTTTGAAAAAAGGAAGTTGCTAAGTAGTGATGGGAGTAATCGAATGCAAAATGTCCATATATTCGATGTTCTCAAGATATTTGGAATACTTCACTCGGATTGGTCCAAATGTCCATATATTCGATGTTCTCAAGATATTTGGAATACTTCACTCGGATTGGTCCAAATGCACGGTTTTCCTCAGAATGCTGCACTCGGATAAGTGCACGAGTCTAGATGGTGCTGGCGTAGCTACATCTAAATCTGATTGCTGGCCACTCACACGCCTGGGGAACAGTGCACAATTGAGCTACCTACCATAATAAGCATTCTGACTCATGAGTCATTCATTTTATTTCGTAACAGAATTTTTGGATATTCAGATCCCATAGTTTGACAACGTGTGTAGTACAAGTAAATACGCAAAGAGTGTATCAAATTAAAATTAAGTGCTACGCGCTCAAGTAATGTAACTTAACTCAACACTTTTGTGTTCAAAGAAAATGTTTTCCTGGCATGATTAGCACAGAGTCCACACATATAGAGATTAAAACAATCAAGCTGCAGTCAATTGTTCAGGACCCAATGATCACAGCAGTGCTAAAATAATGTACGTTTGTTTATCTTTGTCATCCAGCACTTGCTGCAAAGAGCAAAACGTAGTTTTTCTCCGTCATTAGTATTCGATTCTGCCCATCACTGGTGTTAACTTCAACACATCATAGGCGCATGCTCATAGCATAGCAAACTGTTCAAGTCAACATGGACACCAGATCGTAAAGTCCTAAGAGTGCAGCTTCTGTTTCGTCGCCAGTACAACCTCAGACCGGTAATTAAATGGGATGGCTAGGTCACAAAAACAAGAAACTTCTTGAAAATATAAGTAAACGTTCTAAGCGTAAATTATATGAAATCAATGTTGAGATATTTCAGAGAAGTTATTTCACGACATTTGTAGATGAACTTGACTCCATAAAAGATTGCCTACAAACAGCAACTGCAACCGAAGATTACAGCGTTTTGCAGAGGCAATGTTGGAAAAAGAAGATGTGGACCATACAGTTTGCTTCTCAGATGTAAAATGATCCATGTCTTTGGAAAAGTAAACAGACACGATTGTCATATCTGCGGCTTTGAAGGTTCATCCGCGTGTGGGACTCCTCTTAATCCGCTGTCTCCAAAGTGTAAGTCACCAGAAATACTGTACTGTACCACAAAGGTATTCGGGAGAGAGTCGCAGTAAATACGTGTCACATGTTACAGTGAAGACGAGTTTGGTTGAGGAATCAAGTCGCCAGAGCACGTCACCAGTGATACTGTACTGTACCGTACTACAAAGGTATTCGGGAGAGAGACGCAGTAAATACGTGTCACATGTTACAGTGAAGACGAGTTTGGTTGAGGAATCAAGTCGCCAGAGCACGTCACCAGAAATACTGTACTGTACCACAAAGGTATTCGGGAGAGAGTCGCAGTAAATACGTGTCACATGTTACAGTGAAGACGAGTTTGTTGAGGAATCAAGTCGCCAGAGCACGTCACCAGAAATACTGTACTGTACCACAAAGGTATTCGGGAGAGAGTCGCAGTAAATACGTGTCACATGTTACAGTGAAGACGAGTTTGTTGAGGAATCAAGTCGCCAGAGCACGTCACCAGTGATACTGTACTGTACCACAAAGGTGTTCGGGAGAGAGACGCAGTAAATACGTGTCACATGTTACAGTGAAGACGAGTTTGGTTGAGGAATCAAGTCGCCAGAGCACGTCACCAGAGATACTGTACTGTACCACAAAGGTGTTCGGGAGAGAGACGCAGTAAATACGTGTCACATGTTACAGTGAAGACGAGTTTGGTTGAGGAATCAAGTCACAAGAGTACGTCACCAGTGATACTGTACTGTACCGTACTACAAAGGTATTCGGGAGAGAGTCGCAGTAAATACGTGTCAAATGTTACAGTGAAGACGAGTTTGGTTGAGGAATCAAGTCGCCAGAGCACGTCACCAGAGATACTGTACTGTACCACAAAGGTATTCGGGAGAGAGTCGCAGTAAATACGTGTCACATGTTACAGTGAAGACGAGTTTGGTTGAGGAATCAAGTCGCCAGAGCACGTCACCAGAAATACTGTACTGTACCACAAAGGTGTTCGGGAGAGAGACGCAGTAAATACGTGTCACATGTTACAGTGAAGACGAGTTTGGTTGAGGAATCAAGTCGCCAGAGCACGTCACCAGAAATACTGTACTGTACCACAAAGGTATTCGGGAGAGAGTCGCAGTAAATACGTGTCACATGTTACAGTGAAGACGAGTTTGGTTGAGGAATCAAGTCGCCAGAGCACGTCACCAGTGATACTGTACTGTACCGTACTACAAAGGTATTCGGGAGAGAGTCGCAGTAAATACGTGTCACATGTTACAGTGAAGACGAGTTTGGTTGAGAAATCAAGTCGCCAGAGCACGTCACCAGTGATACTGTACTGTACCACAAAGGTGTTGGGGACAGTGTCGCAGTAAATACGTGTCATATGTTACAGTGAAGACTGTGTTTGGTTGAGGAATCATGACACAAGAGTACGTCACCAGAGATACTGTACTGTACTACAAAGGTATTGTGTTGCAGTAAATACGTGTCATATGTTACAGTGAAGACTGTGTTTGGTTGAGGAATCATGACACAAGAGTACGTCACCAGAGATACTGTACTGTACTACAAAGGTATTGGGGACAGTGTCGCAGTAAATACGTTACATATGTTACAGTCAAGACTGTGTTTGGTTGAGGAATCATGACAGAAGAGTACGTCACCAGAGATACTGTACTGTACTACAAAGGTATTGGGGACAGTGTCGCAGTAAATACGTGTCATATGTTACAGTGAAGACGAGTTTGGTTGAGGAATCATGACACAAGAGTACGTCACCAGAGATACTGTACTGTACTGTACTACAAAGGTATTGTGTCGCAGTAAATACGTGTCATATGTTACAGTGAAGACTGTGTTTGGTTGAGGAATCATGACACAAGAGTACGTCACCAGAGATACTGTACTGTACTACAAAGGTATTGGGGACATTGTCGCAGTAAATACGTGTCATATGTTACAGTGAAGACTGTGTTTGGTTGAGGAATCATGACACAAGAGTACGTCACCAGAGATACTGTACTGTACTGTACTACAAAGGTATTGTGTTGCAGTAAATACGTGTCACATGTTACAGTGAAGACGAGTTTGGTTGAGGAATCATGACACAAGAGTACGTCACCAGAGATACTGTACTGTACTGTACTACAAAGGTATTGTGTTGCAGTAAATACGTGTCACATGTTACAGTGAAGACGAGTTTGGTTGAGGAATCATGACACAAGAGTACGTCACCAGAGATACTGTACTGTACTACAAAGGTATTGTGTCGCAGTAAATACGTGTCATATGTTACAGTGAAGACTGTGTTTGGTTGAGGAATCATGACACAAGAGTACGTCACCAGAGATACTGTACTGTACTACAAAGGTATTGGGGACAGTGTCGCAGTAAATACGCGTCATATGTTACAGTGAAGACGAGTTTGGTTGAGGAATCATGACACAAGAGTACGTCACCAGAGATACTGTACTGTACTACAAAGGTATTGTGTTGCAGTAAATACGTGTCATATGTTACAGTGAAGACGAGTTTGGTTGAGGAATCATGACACAAGAGTACGTCACCAGAGATACTGTACTGTACTACAAAGGTATTGGGGACAGTGTCGCAGTAAATACGTGTCATATGTTACAGTGAAGACGAGTTTGGTTGAGGAATCATGACACAAGAGTACGTCACCAGAGATACTGTACTGTACTACAAAGGTATTGGGGACAGTGTCGCAGTAAATACGTGTCATATGTTACAGTGAAGACGAGTTTGGTTGAGGAATCATGACACAAGAGTACGTCACCAGAGATACTGTACTGTACTACAAAGGTATTGTGTTGCAGTAAATACGTGTCATATGTTACAGTGAAGACGAGTTTGGTTGAGGAATCATGACACAAGAGTTAATCACCAGAGATACTGTACTGTACTACAAAGGTATTGGGGACAGTGTCGCAGTAAATACGTGTCATATGTTACAGTGAAGACTGTGTTTGGTTGAGGAATCAAGTCACAGGAGGACATGATCAGAGATACAACAGTGGTAAAATATACTCAGTGTTAAAATGCCCCGTGTACCAGCTGGTACATACGTGCTAGGGAAAGTAAAAATATGTTTCCGTGCGGGGACTTTCCGCGTGTAGACGGATGTGATAACCACTACATCACCGAATCTGTTAGGATGCTTGGTTTTATATGTGTCGGTCTCAGACTTAAAAATAATATTTGAGAGCGAAAAAATAAATAAGTGCACTGGAGGCAATATAAAAGGTTTCAGGAGCACTGAGTCTGTATGATGAACAAATTTAAAACTATTCAATAGAATAAGTGAGACTGTGTAGAACAGGAACACGTTACTCAACTCAGACATTTCATCACAATATGGCGCATGTTTCAGTAAAGTGGCGTTTAAAGCGACATTGTTTCAGAAAAAATCTGAAGAGAAGATTAAGATAATGTTTCCTTTCATAGTCGACTTACCCTCCCCATATGTAGGATTGACATCCCCTAGGATTTACAAGTGGATACCTGAGGGTCAGGAATCTATCGGGGAGCCAACGACACAGAATTGAGAACCTACATGAGCGTGGATCATATTGTCGCGGTTACAGCTTGGCGGACAAATACTTGTTAAATAATTGTAATAATTTATAATTCTTTTCAGTAGCTTTTTCAGCCAAATATGATTTCTTTGAAAGCTGGAGATTGCATTTGTCTTAGTCAGAGTGCATCACATATGATAGTCATCCCAGGATATCCCATCTCCTGTGATTCATGCTCTGACATTTTGTGACCACGTGGGCGTCATTTGGATGTTATAAGCGCCTTATATGGGAAAGATGATGTGTCATTCCGGGGAATGTAAAATCTATAAGAATTAGCTAGGGGTTCTTCTTCTGGGTGCACGATGCACATCTTCTGTCTGGACCTATAGAACCTTTGTCTGTATTACAAGGGTGTGAACCAAGCTGCAACCTCAACATGTTTCTAAAGGTGAAATGTATCTGTTACTCGTCTCACAAACTTGTCCCTATAAATATGTATACATTAGTAGTAACCTTATTATTGCCATGTCCCTAACCACATTCCCCCCCGGGTTGCGACAACATGAACTGTAAGTCAAAGGTGATGATGTAGCAATTGGTGGAATGAGTGGCGGAGGACCCCACAGGATCGACCCCGGGCCAGCTAGATGGAGGCGAGCGGTCTAACCTCGCTATGTATACATTAGCAGTAACCTTATTATTGCCATGTGCCTAACCACATTCCCCCCAGGGTTGCGACAACATGAACTGTAAGTCAAATGGGTGATAGAAAAGGTGATGATGTAGCAATGAGTGGCGGGGGACCCGGACAAATCCCACAGGAGCGACCCCGGGCCACCTAGATGGGAGGCGAGCGGTCTAACCTCGCTGCCGTTTTTGTAATGTCTCAATCAAAGCATACATTTCATGTAACAAGCATTGAACTACGTGTAATTTTTAGAAATAAATATCGTAATAATAGCATCTTTGTATTAAACCTGTCTCTCGAAAGAGAGTGCTTGTATCGCCTGTATACAGCCAATCAGGGGAAGGGAATACCGCGCAACATTAGGCTGACAACAGTGCAAACTACAACTGCTCGATTTGTAGCAATAACAATGTCTCTTGTCTTTGTCACACTGCGGAAGCAAGTATTGTACTGTACCTTTCAAGTCGCCCTGGCCATCGCTGTTACTGTCCCTGAATGATAAGGGACATATCTGGTAAATGATGTGATGTCGCCACCATTCTCTTGTCGAGTCAGACATGGCGCCCTGAAAACAGACATTCTCGTGTTTTACACTCGCTATCTCCTTCCCACATCCTGTTAATCGAGAACAAGAGACAAGTGCTGCCCTTGAAATTCCACGACATAAAGAAACAATTCTAAAACCTTGTTATCACATAACTTGTAAAGTTTATTGTGGGTATAGTTCATGTTTCATGTACTTCATTTTAATAAAGATGACCCTCTGCTACATTCTAGACACAAAGAGAACAGTTTAATAACTGAACAACCAGTAAGTGTGAGTATCTCTGTAAATTGTTCAGGGAAAAGAATCCAGAAACTGCACAAGACACCGCAACAATGGAGTAACACAACACGTTTCTATTTTTCTTCAGAGCCAAAGTCCAAATTCATCCTCAACCATACGCACTTGGCAGCAGTACTCTAAAATTGCTCCGTTTGAATTTCCAGGAAAATCTTACACGTGGTTCATATCCGACCTTTAGGTGAAGTCTTGCTGAACCAGGTTAGATTGCGGATCTGTCGTCCTATAGCAAGCCTCCACATCACAGTCACAGATTCATAAAACTACTTTTTCATTCTCTTCCAAATATTCATCATTCCAACAGATGTATTAGCTTATCCTGAATGATATTGGCTTCGCCAATACTTGACTATCAAACAGACCAAGAAGGAAATGTTTATATTCAGCTTTTCTCAATGCAAGCTCGTTTACACGGATGTGGCATGTAATCGGCGCTCGTGTGTGAGAGGCAGTCATATCGGATTGTTGCCTTGCATTGTTACAGCTGCTATGGCATCGGTGAGCCGCTCATTATTACACCTAATGGTTTGCACGTACTACTGCTTCCGGAAGTTTCCTGCCACTTGATCGACAGGTATAAAAAGGGGACGAGTTCAGTTTCAACGTCTGCAGCGAACGTCAGAAGGAAACTATACGACACAGTTGCTATTAAAGCAATGTTTATTTGTAACCACTGGAAGTAATAAACAGTTTGCAGCAATATTGTGGCTCCACCATGCAGCGCCCTCTGTTTCAGTCTAAACACTTATCACATACATAGGTAAAACTCTTGTTCACTTTTCCATACTTGAAGGGAATTGCAAACAACGTTACTCATGTTCATATGAAAGTGGTCCGCTACTTGACCAAGTCAACAAGAGGAAAAGCTAATCTTCCTCGCTGACCTTATTGTCGCGGTGTACCAAACATGCTTCTCGCTCGAGTCAGCAATAGTTCCCCACAGTCTACAAGTAAGGCAGTGAACGTGAGAAAAGAAAAAAACTGCATAACTTCCGATAGTCCATATATTAATACATGACAAATAAAATATATACCTTTACTTTCCTAGAAATAATCTCTGAAACCCTCCGCACCTGGATGACGTTTGCATAATTGATAAACGTAATAGGTAGACATAATCTTAAACACAAACATTGTGGATCAGGTTAAGACACACAATGTTTTTTGTAGAGTTAATCATTTCCGATATATTCCTTGTTATTGCTTTCAATTTTATACTTTTCTCAAATGGCAACTCGTCATTCGTTTCATATCTCTTTTGTTTTAGTTCTAGACGTGCGGAGAATACCCAACTTTAGTTTCATCGCATAGATCTGACTATCACTTTAGCCTAGTGTATTCCCTTATTTAGCTTCTACCTACAAGGAAGTAAGTCTATACTATTGTTTATCTTGAATGGTGTCAGGCAGATAGAGCAATAAGCTTGCTTGGAGAAGCTCATGTGAATAGAACACATCAGAATGTTTGTAGCAGTCATGGAAAGCACACTGAGTTATAAAGCCACAAACCATCTACACGTCAGCCAAATGTGTTCTTATAGATATAGTGACGAGACAACGAACCATCTACACGTCAGCCAACTGTGTTCTTATAGATACAGCGACGAGACAACGAACCATCTACACGTCAGCCCACTGTGTTCTTATAGATACAGCGACGAGACAACGAACCATCTACACGTCAGCCAACTGTGTTCTTATAGATACAGCGACGAGACAAGGAACCATCTACACGTCAGCCAACTGTGTTCTTACAGATACAGCGACGAGACAACGAACCATCTACACGTCAGCCCACTGTGTTCTTATAGACACAGCGACGAGACAACGAACCATCTACACGTCAGCCAACTGTGTTCTTATAGATACAGCGACGAGACAAGGAACCATCTACACGTCAGCCAACTGTGTTCTTATAGATACAGCGACGAGACAAGGAACCATCTACACGTCAGCCAACTGTGTTCTTATAGATACAGCGACGAGACAAGGAACCATCTACACGTCAGCCCACTGTGTTCTTATAGGTACAGCGACGAGACAACGAACCATCTACACGTCAGCCCACTGTGTTCTTATAGGTACAGCGACGAGACAACGAACCATCTACACGTCAGCCAACTGTGTTCTTATAGACACAGCGACGAGACAACGAACTATCTACACGTCAGCCAACTGTGTTCTTATAGATACAGCGACGAGACAACGAACCATCTACACGTCAGCCAACTGTGTTCTTATAGATACAGCGACGAGACAAGGAACCATCTACACGTCAGCCCACTGTGTTCTTATAGATACAGCGACGAGACAACGAACCATCTACACGTCAGCCCACTGTGTTCTTATAGATACAGCGACGAGACAACGAACCATCTACATGTCAGCCAACTGTGTTCTTATAGATACAGCGACGAGACAACGAACCATCTACACGTCAGCCCACTGTGTTCTTATAGATACAGCGATGGAGGTTATCTAACACATGTGTGACTGAAAATCTCAAATTCCAAACTGGCACATAGATAGTGTATTGTATTTCACCCAAAAATTCAATATTGAGATATCATCGGCAATACATGTTTTACGACACCCTGAATGCAGAAAAAAAAGGCATTTTAAGAAAAAGCTCCGTGAGCATGTGTGTGTGTGTGTGTGTGTGTGTGTGTGTGTGTGTGTGTGTGTGTGTGTGGATAGCATAGCTCAAAAACGAAAAGACCGTTAAAAACGAAACTTCGTATTTAGATTTAGTATCTTCCAAGGATGACTCAAAGATTTAATAAAAAAAAATCCAAACACCACAAACTACCCTTTACATGGAACATTTTTCGAAAATTTTGATTTTCTCAAAAATGGATGTAACGATTTTCATTAAAATCCCGTATATTAAAGATATTTACATTCCAAATAAAATGTATTTCTTGAATTTTTTGGAAATAACATCTCAATACCTCTTTGTTCTTGATGAATTTTGCCGAATTTTGCTTATCTGCTAAAACCGTAAGAGATAGACAAAAACTTACTACACAAAATCTGTAGACCTTGTCAAAACACACAAGTTATATCCTTTACGTTTTTGTTGTGCAGGTAACCGTTTCCGAGATATTGGTTATTGGTTTCAATTGTAAAGTAGTTATACTTTTCTCAGACAGGACGTGTCCGATTTTTACTTTCTCTAGCCCCATTTGTACAATGTACATAAGGATAGAGAAGTATTGTATTCCACCCAAAAATTCGATACCGAGATTTCACCTGTATCCAAAAAAAGCATTTTGAGAAAAAGGTCCGCGCGCGCGTGTTTGTGTGTGTGTGTGTGTCCGTGTGTCCGTGAACACGATAACTCAAAAACGAAAAGGAGCTAAAATACCAAACTTGGTATTTAAGTTTATTATCTTCCAGGGATGCGACACGAAGATTTTGAGAAAAATTTCCCCCACCCGAAACTACCCTTTACATGGAACTTTTTTTGAAAATTTTGATTTTCTTAAAAATAGTTCTAACGATTTTGATTAAAATATCATATATTAAATATATTTACCTAACAAATAAAATGTATATCTTGAATTTTCTGGGAATAGCTTCTGAAGAACTGTTTATTCTGAAAGAATTTTGCTTAATTTGACTAACTAGTAAACCGTAAGAGATAGACAAAAACTTACTATACAAAAAATTTAGATTTTGTTAAAATGCACAAGTTATGTCATATACATTTTTCTCGTGGAGCTTACCGTTTTTGAGGTATTCATTGTTATTAGTTTCAGTTGTAAAGTATTTATTTTACTACTTTCCTTAATTGAGGGCTGCCATGTAGACAAAGTATAACTACACAATTAATATTTTTAAAAATAGTTTACAATGCTAAAAATAAATCGTATAACTAAGTACAAGTAACATAAAAAATTAGAAATAATAAACTTCAAATCTAATACAAATAGCACATACAATCTTCTCAGATGGGAGTGTCTGTTTTTCTTTTGTTCTACTCCTGGCCAAGAAAAGAAGCGATTTGTGATGATAATCGCATAACGACAGCTTTTAAAACATTTGACTATTGGTTTAGCCAAGCGTATTCCCTTATTTTCTTCCTACTTATACGGAACTAAATAATAAGAACATTGTGCTAATGAGTTCCACGATTAGCAAGGTGCAGAAAGAAGAAGAATCTTATGTATGAAGTTTGTAGAACTGCTAGAGAAAGGCATGTGAGTGTAACACATCAGATTTTTCTTTTGTTCTAGTCCTGGCAAGCAAAGAAGCGATTTGCAATGATAGCTTTTAAAACATTTGACTATCACTTTATCATAGCACATTCCTTTAGTTCCCTTCTACATATAAGGAGCTAAGTAATAAGAACATTCTGCTAATGTTTCTCTCGATTAGCATTGTGTAGAAAGAAGAATAATGTTTTGTAAGAAGTTTATAGAGCAGCTAGAGAAAGCCATGTGAGTGTAACACATCCTATTTTTTTTTTTTTTTTTTTTTTTTAACTTTATACACAGAACGCAAATAAGTTACAGCGGAAATATCATACATTTTGCTCGAATGATTTGGAGGTTATGATCGAATTTGTTTATCTTTTTGTTACATCACTAAAAAGTCTTTTGCGACAAGAAATTAACATTTTGGTCTAATATTTTAACCTTAAGTTTACTTTTTGAAATTGCCCTAGGTTTCTGTATGTCTTATTTGATCTACGTTTAAAGTTATGAATGTCATAAAGAAGATAATGTTTGTGTTTGAAAACATCTGACAGTAAAACCTAGGACAATTCTTTTTCATTGTACAGCAAATTGTATTTGTGTAACAGAAAAACTACTCAACAAGGAAGAAAAATTAATAGCGAGAAAACAAGGAAACATTTGAATGCATGGCTCACATTAAAATCCACCAGGTTTCCTTTTCCTCTTCTCTGCTGCTATCTTTTCTATTCTTTTACTTTCTCTACACGTACTATACGCATAGTGTAAAGAGTTTGTACACAAAAATTCGGAAATATATGTTTTAGGGTCCTGTGTATAAAAAAGAAGTATTTGCAGAAAAAGGTTCGTGTGTGTATTTATGTGTGTGTTAGGTGTCTGTGAATACGATAACTCAAAAATGAAAAGTCGGTAAAATACCAAACTTGGTATTTAAGTTTAGTATCTTCCAGGAATGCGAATGAAGATTTTGAGAAAAATCCTCCCACCCCAAACTACCCTTTACATAGAAGTTTTTTCGAAAATGTTGATTTTCTCAAAAATGGCTCTAACGATTTTGATTAAAATATCATATGTTAAGGATATTTACCTCACAAATAAAATGTATATTTTGAATTTTCTGGGAATAGCCTCGGAAGACTACTTTAATCTCGATGAATTTTATGGAATTTTGCATAACTGCTAAACCGTAAGAGATAGACAAAAACTTACCACACAACAAATGTAGAGCACGTTAAAACACACAATTTATGATATTATGATATATACACTTTTTTTCGTGGATTTGATCGTTTTTGAGATATTGCTTGTTTTTTGTTTCAGCTTTAAAAAACGTACATTTTTTTTTTACAGGCATTTGACAACTCCTGTCCAACAAAGGAACTTCAGTCACAAAGCAACCGGCTTTTGACTATCACTTTAACCTATGGTACTCCCTTATTTCCCTTCTACAAGTAATTAGATTATATCTGCTGATTTTTTCTCGATTAGATGAAGTAAATAGAGGCACAAGATTTTTAACAATAATTTGTTGCAGAAATGTAGAGGAAGTCATGTGAATAGAACACATCAGATTTTTGTATTCAGGAAGGTTGCAATTATTTTATAGAAGTAAAATAAAAGATCGATCAGTGATACATACCTCAAGAAGAAACAGAATAATAGGACTAATTATTTACCTTCAGCTTTTGGAGTTTCCTTGTTCACTTTTAACGTTAATGCTGTCCTATTAAACCTATATATACCTGGCTATGTGATAAGATATTGCGTTCTTACAACCTGCAACTGATAATACCTTCATGTTGCGTGTGGCCATGTGCTTTTAGTAACAAAGAATCACACGACTTTCTCTACCTCTCTGCAACAAAGTATTCTATTTACTTCATTTAATCGAGAAGAAATTAGCAGAAATAGTCTTATTATTTGCTTCCTTGTTAGTAGAAGCGAAATAAGGGAATACTATAGGTTAAAGTGATAGTCAAAAGCTGGTTGCTATGTGACTGAAGTTCCTTTGTTTGTATGGACAGGAGTTGATAAATTCCCGTATGAGAAAGGTATGTTTTGCAAACCTGAAGCCAAGAACAAGGGATATCTAAAAAACGACCAACTCCACGAATAAAAATATATATAAGATAAATTGTGTGTTTTAACGTGCTCTACATTTTGTGTGTTTCAAGTTTTCGTCCATCTCTTACGGTTTAGCAGTTATGCAAAATTCCGTAAAATTCATCCAGAGAATAAAGTAGTTTTCAGAGGCTATTCCCAGAAAATTCAAGATATACATTTTATTTGTTAGGTAAACATCTTTATACGATATTTTAATCAAAATCGTTAGAGTCACTTTTAAGAAAATCAAAATGTTTTCCATGTATAGGGGCGAGGCGATAATACTGCAGTTAGTTTCTTGCAAGTCTTAGTTAAATGGCACCAATTGCGTCCTCGCTATCCTGCAAGTTGAACTCATGGCTGAGATTAGATAGCGCCTTTACAACCGACGGAAAATAACAGTCTGTCAAGCATGCGGCTATTCCATGAAATCTCAATTGGAACAACATATCAAGAGTGCTCTTCACATACGCAACAAACACCTACAGTCTTCTAGAAAGCAAGTTCTGTTGACACAAATGCAACAGGAACCAACCGGAAATGATTTTTTAAAGACCTGTGTAGTGCAATGGTTGCAGCTAATGTTCCATGGCGTGAACTTCAAATTCCTCAATTTTGCTCCTTTCTAGAAAAATATTGCAAAAAGGTTTTTCCTGACGAATCTACTCTGAGGAAAAGTATCTTCATGTGTGTTATGAAGAACCAGTTGCTCATATAGGGAATGAAATTGGAGACTCCTGTATTTGGTTTGCCTTCAATGAAACTACAGATGACATGGGTCGGTACATAGAAAATTTAGTAGTAGGAAAACTAAACTCCGAAAGTCCAGAAAAATCATTTCTAATCTGTTGCAAGGTGTTAGAACAAACAAATCATTCTACAATTGCAAGATTCTGTGGCCAGAGGGAAAGGTTTTAATTGTGTATTCAGATGCCGCAGCGTACATGATTAATCTTAAGGTTTTCCACCCATCTGCTTGGCCCATACATTGCAACGTGTTGCTGAAGAAGAAGTAACTCTCCCTGTGTGAACAAGCTGATATCGGCAACAAAAAAGCTCTTCGTGAAAGCACCGCACAGATTTCAGTGCCATAAAAACATCTCCAACATGTCCCTTTACCTCCTGAGCCAGTACTTACAAGATGGGGTACGTGGTTAGAAGCTGTGAAGTTCTGTTGTGAACATTTTGAAGGAGTCCAGTCAGTGTTGAACATGTTCTCTTCAGAAGTAGCTGTGAATCTCAGAACATCTTCAAAGATCCGAAAGTGGCAAGCTCCTGTGCTTACATCAAAAGTAACTTTGGCTGGTTGCCATCAGGAAACATCAGGTTCCCTTCTTCACGATTTAATGGAACGTGCATCACAGAAGCTTAGTGTAGTTGCAGGAGATGTAGAAAGGAAAAATTCAAAGCTGTGCTAAACAGGAGTCCAGGGTACTCTACGCTTGTGTCCGTGTCTGAAGTGCTAAATGGTGACCAAAACATTTCTCTGCAAATCAGATTCCTATGCTAAAACATGCTCTGTTACTTCGTGTGACGTGGAGAGAAGCTTCTCTGCTTATAAGATAGGAGACAAACAATTACCCATGAAAATACATTAAAGTATATGGTTATTCACTGCACATTGAAAGAAGCAAAAGACTCAAAATGAAAATGGCTGGTTGTTCATTGTATGTCAAGAGAAAGAAAACTGAAAATGCATCCTCATTATCAAATGTAATTATTTTGAATTGATTGTTTCACTCATTGATAAATTGGTTCAGTATTTGAACATTGTTTTACCGTCTAAAATGTAAGTAAAATAATTATGTAAAATGAGTAATTTTAATAAATATAATCCAAAACACATATTTATTATTTCGTAATTACCTACTTGAAAATCAATTTTAGGTAAATTCTGCATAAAACAAAACATTTTCCCTATAATTAATTCTAAATTTGGTCTTTTAATTTTAACTCATTGTAATTAATTTAGGTAATATTACAAACCCATCAAATTATACAATTCTGGGCAATTTGCAGTCTGGATTGAGATTTGAGGTGATAATTTTAGCATTTAGAATACTACATATTTTGTTGATATTACATATTTCACTACATATTTGGATGTTCTTGTTACATAAATGTGTACATATTTCGCACCTTGATAAAAATCCTGGCTCTAATGATAAGATACAGCTGTTGTTTCAAACGCCGTGTGAGAATGCACGTTAGTGAACCGATAGTTCAGCACTCAGTTTTCTGTACTCAAAGTCTCACATCTCATTCTTTATATTTATGAATGTCTTTATTGTGATAGTCCACTGTTTTAACTTTTGTTGTAGGTCGATCAATGAAAACATAAACTGAGTGAAACAAGTGATAGTGTCGATAATGTTGAAAAGTACGACAGGTCTTGTTCCACCTCTTCGCAAGCAAACTCTGTCGAAAAGCGTCCCTACTTCACAAACTTACATTTTAATAAAAGTTCAAACGTAATACACAGTTTTACAAGTGGCACTGAAGACACCGTTGCTAGTTGCAAAAGTTGAATCTCTTATTATTCCTGGTTCTTGATTATAGCACATACAATGTTACAGCAAGATTCCACTATTGTGACACAAGATACTATTGACCAAACAGTAGAAAATATTCAAATAGACAAAAGATTTGCATTTCAAATGATGAATGAGTGTGTCTGATGATGCTCAGCTACTTGTTCGGTATTTTGACGTTAAAAGGGTGTTATTGCCTGGGGAGGGGAAGGATGCTTTCACAGATTAAAATTAAATTTGTTATAGGACTGGTGAGTAAGTTTGTCCACAGATGGTGCTGCTTCATTGACAGGTAAAAACGCGATTTTATTGCTCATATTCCCGAAATTAACCGCAAAACAATTAGGCAACATTCCATTATGCACAAAGAAACTTTGGTAGCGAAAAAATACCTCCTGATTTACAGGAGACATTGAACATTGCTATAAAAGTAGTCAATTTAATAAAGTCACGTGCTCTGAACGGGATGGGAGCTACGCACACTCAATTGTTTTTGTACACCGAGGTTACCACGAGGACGCGTATTGACTCGTCTTTTTGAACTGAAACATGTTTCCAATCTGGTGAAGCATTTTAAAGATGAAGAGTGGATTTGCCAGATATATTCAACAACTCCAAGGTTTTCACAGAGACTTTTTTAAAGTCCATGAGAAGCTAAAGTTTTATTTTACATTGATTGCGTTAATAAAGAGAATATTGCAGTTTTTTCAACACTTTGGAATATATTGGAAAAAATTAAGTTAGTATTGCATTGGACTTTTGGAAATAATGAAATTCCACCAACAAAACCTCAGGTTACAGATTTTAAAATACTTTCCAGAAATTGAGAAAGACGATATTACACAAGAATGGATTACAAATCCGTTTTGCACTACTACCATCAATTTCTCTGATCTTTCCGTAAAATTACAAGAAAATTTTTTGCAAATGTCCGTTGACACTTCACTGTAAATAAAATTCGAAAACAAGTGATTTTTGGTGTTACGCACGCAAAGAGTGACTGTGCTTATCTGTGTGAGCAGAATCCCATTGATACTTAGCCACGAACACAGGAGCTGGTGTCCAGAAAACAAGCTCAGCCATCAGAAACATAACTTCACGTGTTTACGTATTTATTTTATACACTTATCCTTTCTGTAATATTTAATAAATTGAAAATGCTATAATCTATTTCGGATATTGTTATTATAAGTCGTACCACATCGCCACCTGGACATGTTATAAATCCCAGCATTCGCCTGGCGACACGCAGGAAGGCCGAACCGGCCCGCGATTGCGAAAAGAGGACTCATCATTTAAAAGGGCCGTATTGATAAATGAAGACAAAACCTGGCTCTAACATAACAATAGATTCTTGTTGGTGCCTCAAAACTATACTGCTAGGTAAAACCTGCCCGCTGTTCAAAACAACAACCATGGAACAGTTGCCTAACCCTAAAGATAACAACAATCAGTACCTCGTTATCAGTTGAGTTTCTTGTAGCAAAATGGAACTGGTTTGTGGGTTAGAATATATCAGCAATCTGTCAGTGTGCACACGTCACATTGCCTTGATATAGTTGTGTAGCCGAGGCAACAAGTTCCAAATCTTAATATTACTGACACAACTTAACAATATGAACATGATATAGTTTGTGTTGTACTGTCACTGTAGCGCTGTGGCAAAACGCAAGTTGCTCCTCTGCTGAGGGTCGCAAGTTCGCTTTGTCTCTTAATGATGTTGAATAGCGGCTATTTATTTTAGACATACTTATTTCATTCACGACGTTCGGTACAGTTAATAATATAATAGTTATTATGATGCTTCTTTAAGGGTTTATTCCACCGAACGGCAATATGGTGCACACGAAAGCAAACAGTTCTCTCTCAAGGAAAAAAATATATATATATATAGATTCCGCAAGGAATGAAAACTTTTTGAACATTTTAGTTTATTGGAAGGTAGGATCTTTATAAATAAACTAACTACCCGCCCCGGCTTCGCACGGGTGGTGTAACCAATTAAAAAAACTCAGTTAAAATCTTCCGTTTACAGCACGAGTCTGCAATGGAGTAAAATTACAATTACATTATTTGACAATACTTTCTTGTAATGTACAATTTTGCTTCCGGAGAGAAAACAAATAGCGGCGATGTTTTGCCGACTCTCGAGCACGCAAAGTACAACTATCGGTTGACATAAGTGGTATTCTTGCAATAAGTATATCCTCGCCTTTGAGCTTTCCTATGTTATAGTAGCTTAAATCAAAATTTTCATACTTTTTTTAACAGTGAGTTTTGTTCCGCTGCATAATGTTGGCTGATTGAAATTGCGTAGCATAATTATCACCGAGTCAACCTTGAGCTGTAAATTGTGTGGCGGTATTCCTGGTAAATCCAATGAATTTAGGAATTCAGTAAGATAACTGACGACTTCATTTGGATTGGCAATGGATCTCCATTTAGCCCAAAATATTACTTGATCAAATGTATTAAGAGCAGCGCAATTGTAGTGTGATGGTGACGCGGGTATCTTCATGTTCTTTAGCTAGTTCATGTACCACATAACGTCAAATAACCAACATCTGCAATAGGAAGTTAGAACTAAAACGGATCCCGTCATTTCTCCGCCATTTTCAGATTCCAAGAAGGGTTAATGGTTCTGTGCGTTGTTTATAACTTGTTCATTTTAAAGAATTACAACAAAAATATACTTATTTCTTTATTTATACGATATGACCAAGGGAATGATAGTTAATACGTAAGAAACATATTTGATTTTCACAGTTATCTTGCGTCATTGTCTACATAACCGGATGCATTCCCTTAGCACTGAAGAAGAAAAATAGAGCAGGAGGTATTACGGCCATCTGGTGGCAAATAATCAATACATATTTAACGTGTTCGTCGCCAGGAAAACTCCTTTATTTTAAACTATAGGAGTACGGAAAGGACAGTTAATACTTAAAAATGTATTTGAATTTCACTGCTGCGTTGTGTCATCTCGATAAACTGTTTCGTTTCCTTAACATTGGATGGGGAGGGAAAATACCACTATGGCCATCTAGTGGCAAATAAATAAGTACTTACTCTAGCTGTTAGTCGCCAGGAAAGTTTCTTTGCTGCTTTATTTTAAGCAACAGGAGTAAGGAAAGGACAGTTAATATATGAAAATGTACTTCAATTTCACTGCTGCGTTGCGTTATTGTATCGATAAACTGGTGCGTTACATTTAACATTGAATGGGAAGGGAAAAATATAGCAGTACTACGACCATTTAGCAACAAATTACCGTAATACCACTACCATCTGGTGCCTATTAACTGAAATGCGTTCGCTTGGCACGGTTTATATTCGTTTTATGACATTTTAAATACTTTCTCGTACTATTTTTTAATCATTTTCTATTCCACAAATCTTGTCGTGACAATAACGAACACAACAACAACAACAACAAAAAAGAATTGTTCAATTTGATGCAGTAGTTCGGAAGTGATACGCGTGCATACATTTCAGCGATTCATTTATATGTATACTTATAAAGTTATATACTTATATACTTATATACTTACACTTTATATATAATACTCTTCACACCGAAAATGCCAAACGCAACTAGAATAACGTGATATTCTCAGACGAGATAACATTTTCTTTCAGACGTAAGAGTAAGGTGATTGTCTATCGGGTGCTGATACGATGCACCATACTTGGCTTCACAATATTCCATCTGATCGCGTATCTGTATCAAGTTGGGGCTAGATATAAAGGGACGGTCTGGGAGCTTGGCGATAATACCCGATTATATGTTGATTCCCTAAGGTTGAGATGGAATTGTTGAAGTTGTGACAATAGTCTTCCTGTCTGCACATCTCAAAACGTTTCAAATTCGCTTCTAATGGGGCAGTTTATGAGATAAGTAGAATGTCCGGGTGGAGGTATAAAGGGAGCTCCATTTCAATTGACCTGTACAAGAACAAAAGATTGCTTCTAGGCACAAATTCAAGAAGCCTGGGAACTTGTAGCTTCTAACCCACATTACTACAGGACTTTTAATTTTGTCTATGCCATGAAGATTAAGGGCAGTCATTTGGGTGAGTTCATACAACCCATATTAATTGTGTTTATGATTTACTTTTAGAAGATAATAGTTCATTTACACATTATTTTAAATTATTTAACACAGTATTAATAGAATTATATGTTTGTGTCCATTGATACGAATATAGCTTCAAATGCCTAAGTTATATTAATGCAATATCATGTCCAAGTATCCAGTCACAAAATTAACAAACATAAAAAATCTGATGTGTACCATTCACATGACTTTCTCCATATCCCTTAAACAAATTATTCTTAAAAAGCTTATACCTCTATTAACTTCATACTAATCAGTAAAACATTAGCAGAAATAGCCACATTACTTGCTTCCTTGTAAGTAGAGGTGAAATAAGGGAATACCATAGGTTAAAGTAATAATCAAAAGCTGGTTGCTATGTCACTGAAGTTCGTTTGTATGGACAGCAGTTGAGAAATGTTTCTCATGAGAGATTTCTCCACGAAAGAATGTATATAACATAAATTGCGTGTTTTAACGTGCTCTACATTTTTTGTGTAGTAAATATCTTTAATATACGAAATTTTAATCAAAATCGTTTGAGCCATTTTTGAGAAAATCAAAATTTTCGAAAAAAGTTCCATGTAAAGGGTAATTGGGGGTGGGGGGATTTTTCTCAAAACCTTCGTATCTTCCCTGGAAGATACTAAACTTAAATACTTAAATACCAAGTTTGGTATTTTACCTACTTTTCGTTTTTGAGTTATCGTGTTCACAGACACACGGACATACAGACACACACACACACACACACACACACACACACACACACACACACACACACACGGGCCTTTTTCCGAAAATGCTTTTTTTAGATAAAGGGGACCCTAAAACATATATTTTCGGTGAAATCTCGGTATTGAATTATTTGGTGGAGTGCAATACATTCTCTATACACTATCTACATAGTGCCTATAGAGAAAATAAAAATTGACGAGCAGCGCAAGATTTGAACGTAAGAATTTAGAGTGGACACAAAGCCTTCTTAAACTCTCGGCCACCAAAAACAGTTTTTCTTCTGTTTTAAGTACTCATATATCTGTCCGTTACATACTATTATACAATTTTATCGCGAACATTGTATACACAGCTTTTACGAAACCCTGTACTCGACACATGGAATATGGAAATTACCTCTTATACACGGACGTACTTATAAAAAAAAACGATATAAACGAACATATAACATTTACACTAATGTTATATAATATCAAAAAGAAAAACATTCAAGACTCCAGGTAACGATCCTGGTACCTCCCACCAGCTACACGAGCGCTTTAGCATCTGAGCCACGTCCCTTCGTTATATATAACTGTAACTGCTTAGTATATAGTTTATATGTTCATAATAAATTGTTTCTGCTGAGAATATACAGTTAATATTGTTATATAATTTATATCTGTTCAGTATATACAGTTATATTGTTATATAAATTACATCTATTCAGTATACACAGTTTTATTGTTATATAAATTATATCTGTTCAGTATATACATTTAATATTGTTATATAAATTATATCTGTTCAGTATATACAGTTATATTGTTATATAAATTATATCTGCTGAGTATATACAGTTATATTGTTATATAAAATATATCTGTTCAGTATATACAGTTATATTGTTATATAAATTATATCAGTTCAGTATATACATTTATATTGATATATAAATTATATATAATGATTATATACAGTTTATATTGTTATATAAATTATATCTGGTCAGTATATGCAGTTTATATGGTTATATAAATTATATCTGTTCAGTATATACAGTTATATTGTTATACAAATTATATATGTTGATTATATACAGTTTATATTGTTATATAAACTATATCTGGCCAGTATATGCAGTTTATATGGTTATATAAATTATATCTGTTCAGTATATAGTTATATTGTTATATAAGCTACATCTCATGACTATATATAGTTTATATTGCCATTTAAATTATATCTGTTCAGTATATACAGATATATTGTTATATAAGCTACATCTCATGACTATATAGTTTATATTGTAATATAAATTATATCTGTTGAGTATATACAGTTTAAATTGTTACATAAATTATATCTGTTCAGTATACACAGTTACATTGTTATATAAACTATATCTGTTGAGTATATAGAGTTTGTATTATTATATTAATTATATCCGTTCAGTATATACAGTTATATTGTTATATACATTATAACTTTGAGGGTATACAGTTTATATTGTTATATAAGCTATATCTGTTGAGTAAATATAGTTTTTATTGTTGTATAAATTATATCTGTTGAGTATGAGTTTATATTGTTATATAAATTATATCTGTTCAGTATATATAGTTATATTGTTATATAAGCTACATCTCATGAGTATATATATTTATATTGTTACATAAATTATATCTGTTCAGTATATAGGGTTATAATGTTAGAAAGCTACATCTCATGAGTTTATATAGTTTATATTGTTACATAAATTATATCTGTTAGATATATATAGTTATATTGTTATATAAATTAAATCTGTTCAGTATACACAGTAATATTGTTATATAAATTATATATCTTGAGTATATACAGTTTATATTGTTACATAAATTATATCTGTTGAGTATATACAGTTTATGTTGTTACATAAATTATATCTGTTGAGTATATACAGTATATATTGTTATATACATTGTATCTATTCAGTATACACAATTATACTGTTATACAAATTGTATCCCTTGAGTATATACAGTTTATATTGCTATATAAATTATATCTGTTGAGTATATACATTTTATATTGTTATATAAATTATATCTGTTGAGTATATGTAGTTTATATTGTTATATAAATTATATCTGTTGAGTATACATAGTTTATATTGTTAAATAAATTATATCTGTTCAGTATGTACATTTATTTTGTTATATAAGCTAGAACTCATGAATATATATAGTTTATATTGTTATATAACTTATATCTGTTGAATATACACAGTTTATATTGTTGTATAAAATATATCTGTTGAGCATAGACAGTTTAAATTGTTATATCATTATATCTGTTCAGTATATACAGTTATACTTTCAAATAAATTATATCTGTTCAGTATTTACAGTTATATTGTTATATAAGCTACTTCTTATGACTATTTATAGTTTATATTGTTATATAAATTATATCGGGTCAGTATATACAGTTATATTGTTATATAAATTATATCGGTTCAGTATTCACAGTTATATTGTTATATAAGCTGCATCTCATGAATATATATATATATATAGTTTAAATTGTTTAATAAACTATATCTGTTCAGTTTATACAGTTATATTGTTATATAAATTATATCTGTTGAATATCTAAAGTTGTTTTGTTATATAAATTATACCTGTTCAGAATATACAGTTATATTGTTATATAAATTATATATGATGAACATATACAGTTTGTATTGAAATATCAATTATATCCGTTCAGTATATACAGTTATATTATTACATAAATTATATATGTTAAATATATACAGTTTATATTGTTATATAAAATATACCATTTCAGTATATACAGTTATTATTGTTACATAAATTATATCTGTTCAGTATATACAGTTATCTTGTCATATAAGCTACATATCATGGTTATATACAGTTTAAATTGTTATATAAATTATATATGTTCAGTATATACAGTTATATTGTTATATAAGTTATATATGCTGAATATATACAGTTTATAATTTTATATAAATGATATCTGTTTAGTATATACAATTTTATTGTTATATAAATTATGTCTGTTCAGTATATACAATTATATTGTTATATAAGCTACATCTCGTGACTGTATATAGTTTATATTGTTATAAAAATTATATCTGTTCAGTATATACAGTTATATTGTTATATAAGCTACATCTCATGACTATATGTATTTTATATTGTTAAATAAATTATAACTGTTCATTATATACAGTTTATATTGTTACATTAATTATATCTGTTCTGTATATACAGTTATATTGTCATATAAATTATATATGTTGAATATATACAGTTTATGTTGTTATATAAATTATATCCGTATAGTATATACATGTATATTGTTATATAAATTATACATGTCCAGTGTATATAGTTATATTGTTGTATAAATTATATATGTTCAATATATACAGTTTATATTGTTATATAAATTATATCTGTTCAGTATTTACAGTTTATATTGTTATATAAATTATATCTGCTCAGTATATACATTTATATTGTTATTTAATCTACATCGCATGATTATATATAGTTTATATTGCTATATAAATTATATCTGTTCAGTATATAGTTATATTATTATATAAGCTACATCTCAAGACTATATATAGTTTATATTGTTACATAAATTATATTTTTGTAGTATATACAGTTTATATTGTTACATAAATTATATCTGTTCAGTATATACAGTCATATTGTTATATAGACTATATCTTTTGAGTATATAGAGTTTTTATTGTTATATAGATTATATCCGTTCAGTATATACAGTTATATTGGTATATAAATTATATCTATTCAGTATACACATTTATATTGTTATAAAAATTATATCTGTTGAGTATATACAGTTTATATTGTTATATAAATTATATCTGTTGAGTATATACTGCTTATATTGTTATATAAATTATATCTGTTCAGTATGTACAGTTATATTGTTCTATAAATTATATTTTTCAGTATACACAATATATTGTTGTACAATTTATATCTGTTGGGTATATACAGTTTATATTGTTATATAAATTATATCTGTTGAGTATATACAGTTTATATTGTTATATAAATTATATCTTTTGAGTACACGCAGTTTACATTGTTATATATATTATATCTGTTTAGTATATATAGTTTATATTGTTAAATAAATTATATCAGTTCAGTATATAGAGTTATTTTTGTTATATAAGCTACATCTCATGAGTATATAAAGTTTATATTGTTATATAAATTATATGTTGAATATATACAGTTATATTGTTATATAAATTATATCTGTTCAGTATACACAGTTATATTGTTATATAAATATTATTTGCTGAGTGTATAGAGTTTATATTATTATATAATTTAAATATTTTGAATATACAAAGTTTATATTGTTATATAAATTATATCTCTTCAATATATACAGTTATATTGTCATATAAATTATATTTGTTCAGTATTTACAGTTATATTGTTATATAAGCTACATCTCATGACTATTTATAGTTTATATTTTTATATAAATTATATCTGGTTTGTATATACAGTAATATAGCTATATAAGTTATATCTGTTAAATATTTACAGTTATATTGTTATATAAACTGCTTCTCATGACTATTTATTGTTTATATTGTTACAAAAATTATATCTGTTCAATATATACAGTTATATTGTTATATAAATTATATATGTTGAATATATACAATCTATATTGTTATATAAATTATATCTGTTCAGTATATACAGTTTATATTGTTATATAAATTATATCTGCTCAGTATATACAGTTATATTATTATATAAGCTACATCTCATGATTATATATAGTTTATATTGCTATATAAATTACATTTGTTCAGTATATAGTTATATTGTTATATAAGCTACATCTCAAGACTATATATAGTTTATATTGTTACATAAATTATATTAATGTATTATATACAATTTATATTGTTACATAAATTATATCTGTTCAGTATATACAGTCATATTGTTATATAAACTATATCTGTTGAGTATTAAGAGTTCCTATTATTATTAAAATTATATCCGTTTAGTATATACAGTTATATTGGTATATAAATTACAGCTGTTGGGTATATACAGTTTATACTGTTATATAAATTATATCTGTTAAGTAAATATAGTTTTTATTGTTATATAAATATATATCTGTTGAGTATATAGAGTTTATATTGTTATATAAATTATATCTGTTCAGTATATACAGTTCTATTGTTACATAAATTATATTTATTCAGTATACACAATTATATTGTTATACACATTATATCTGTTGAGAATATACATATTATATTGCTATATAAATTATATCTGTTGAGTATATACACTTTATATTGTTATATAAATGATATTTGATGAGTATGTGCAGTTTATATTGTTATATAAATTATATCTGTTGAGTATATATAGTTTATATTGTTAAATATATTATATCTGTTCAGTATATAGAGTTCTTTTGTTATATAAGCTACATCTCATGAGTATATATAGATTATATTGTTATTTAAATTATATGTTGAATATATATTAAGTTATATTGTTATATAAATTATATTTGTTCAGTAGACACAGTTATATTGTTATATAAATTATATTTGTTCAGTGTATAGAGTTTATATTATTATATAAATTATATCTTTTGAATATACAAAGTTTATATTGTTATATAAATTATAACTGTATAGTATATATAGTTATATTGTCATATAAATTATATCTGTTAAGTATTTACAGTTATATTGTTATATGAGCTACATGTCATGACTATTTATAGTTTATATTGTTATATAAATTATATCTGGTGATTATATACATTTATATTGTTATATAAATTAAATCTGTTTAGTATTTACAGTTATATTGTTATATAATTTGCATGTCATGACCATTTATTGTATATATTGTTACAAAAATTACATCTGTTCAATATATACAGTTATGTTGTTATATAAATTATATATGTTGAATATATACAGTTTATATTGTTATACAAATTATATCTGTTCAGTATATACAGTTTATATTGTTATATAAATTATATCTTTTCAGTATATACAGTTATATTGTTATATAAGCTACATCTCAAGACTATATATAGTTTATATCGTTATATAAATTATATCTGTTCAGTATATACAGTTAGATTGTTATATAAATTATATCTGTTCATTATATACAGTTATTTTGTTATATAAATTATATACGTTGAGTATATAGAGTTTATATTGTTATATAAATTGTATCTATTGAACTTATACCGTTAAATTGTTATATAAATTATGTCTGTTCAGTATGTACAGTTATATTGTTGTATAACCTACATCTCATTAGTATATATAGTTTATATTGTGATATAAATTATATCTGATCAGTATTTACAGTTATATTGTTATTTAATCTACATCGCATGATTATATATAGTTTATATTGCTATATAAATTATATCTGGTCAGTATATAGTTATATTATTATATAAGCTACATCTCAAGACTATATATAGTTTATATTGTTACATAAATTATATTTTTGTAGTATATACAGTTTATATTGTTACATAAATTATATCTGTTCAGTATATACAGTCATATTGTTATATAGACTATATCTTTTGAGTATATAGAGTTTTTATTGTTATATAAATTATATCCGTTCAGTATATACAGTCATATTGGTATATAAATTATATCCATTCAGTATACACAATTATATTGTTATACAAATTATATCTGTTGAGTATATACAGTTTATATTGCTATATAAATTATATCTGTTGAGTATATATGGTTTATATTGTTATATAAATTATATCTGTTCAGTATGTACAGTTATATTGTTATATAAATTATATTTTTCAGTATACACAATATATTGTTGTACAATTTATATCTGTTGGGTATATACAGTTTATATTGTTATATAAATTATATATGTTGAGTATATACAGTTTATATTGTTATATAAATTATATCTGTTGAGTGTATGCAGTTTACATTGTTATATTTATTATATCTGTTTAGTATATATAGTTAAATTGTTAAATAAAGTATATCTGTTCAGTATATAGAGTTATTTTTGTTATATAAGCTACATCTCATGAGTATATAAAGTTTATATTGTTATATAAATTATATGCTGAATATATACAGTTATATTGTTATATAAATTATATCTGTTCAGTATACACAGTTATATTGTTATATAAATATTATTTGTTGAGTGTATAGAGTTTATATTATTATATAATTTAAATCTTTTGAATATACAAAGTTTATATTGTTATATGAATTATATCTCTTCAATATATACAGTTATATTGTCATATGAATTATATTTGTTCAGTATTTACAGTTATATTGTTATATAAGCTACATCTCATTACTATTTATAGTTTATATTGTTATATAAATTATATCTGGTTTGTATATACAGTAATATTGCTATATAAATTATATCTGTTAAGTATTTACAGTTATATTGTTATATAAACTGTTTCTCATGACTATTTATTGTTTATATTGTTACAAAAATTATATCTGTTCAATATATACAGTTATATTGTTATATACATTACATATGTTGAATATATACAGACTATATTGTTATATAAATTATATCTGTTCAGTATATACAGTTTATATTGTTATATAAATTATAACTGCTCAGTATATACAGTTATATTATTATATTAGCTACATTTCATGATTATATATAGTTTATATTGCTATATAAATTACATCTGTTCAGTATATAGTTATATTGTTATATAAGCTACATCTCAAGACTATATATAGTTTATATTGTTACATAAATTATATTTTTGTAGTATATACAGTTTATATTGTTACACAAATTATATCTCTTCAGTATAAACAGTCATATTGTTATATAAACTATATCTGTTGAGAATATAGAGTTCTTATTATTATTAAAATTATATCCGTTTAGTATATACAGTTATATTGTTATATAAATTACAGTTGATGGGTATATACAGTTTATACTGTTATATAAATTATATCTGTTAAGTAAATATAGTTTTTATTGTTATATAAATATATATCTGTTGAGTATATATATATTGTTATATAAATTATATCTGTTCAGTATATACAGTTATATTGTTATATAAATTATATTTATTCAGTATACATAATTATATTGTTATACACATTATATCTGTTGAGTATATACATATTATATTGCTATATAAATTATAACTTTTGAGTATATACACTTTATATTGTTATATAAATGATATTTGATGAGTATATGCAGTTTATATTGTTATATAAATTATATCTGTTGAGTATATATAGTTTATATTGTTAAATATATTATATCTGTTCAGTATATAGAGTTCTTTTGTTATATAAGCTACATCCCATGAGTATATATAGTTTATATTGTTATTTAAATTATATGTTGAATATATACAGTTATATTGTTATATAAATTATATTTGTTCAGTAGACACAGTTATATTGTTATATAAATTATATTTGTTGAGTGTATAGAGTTTATATTATTATATAAATTATTTCTTTTAAATATACAAAGTTTATAATGTTATATAAATTATAACTGTATAGTATATATAGTTATATTGTCATATAAATTATATCTGTTCAGTATTTACAGTTATATTGTTATATGAGCTACATGTCATGACTATTTATAGTTTATATTGTTATATAAATTATATCTGGTGATTATATACATTTATATTGATATATAAATTATATCTGTTTAGTATTTACAGTTATATTGTTATATAAGCAGCATGCCATGACCATTTATTGTATATATTGTTACGAAAATTACATCTGTTCAATATATACAGTTATGTTGTTATATAAATTATATATGTTCAGTATATACAGTTTATATTGTTATATAAATTATATCTGTTCAGTATATACAGTTATATTGTTATATAAGCTACATCTCATGACTATATATAATTTATATCGTTATATAAATTATATCTGTTCAGTATATACAGTTAGATTGTTATATAAATTATATCTGTTCAGTATATACAGTTATTTTGTTATATAAATTATATACGTTGAGTATATAGAGTTTATATTGTTATATAAATTGTATCTGTTGAACTTATACCGTTAAATTGTTATATAAATTATGTCTGTTCAGTATATACAGTTATATTGTTATATAACCTACATCTCATTAGTATATATAGTTTATATTGTGATATAAATTATATCTGATCAGTATTTACAGTTATATTGTTATTTAATCTACATCGCATGATTATATATAGTTTATATTGCTATATAAATTATATCTGGTCAGTATATAGTTATATTATTATATAAGCTACATCTCAAGACTATATATAGTTTATATTGTTACATAAATTATATTTTTGTAGTATATACAGTTTATATTGTTACATAAATTATATCTGTTCAGTATATACAGTCATATTGTTATATAGACTATATCTTTTGAGTATATAGAGTTTTTATTGTTATATAAATTATATCCGTTCAGTATATACAGTCATATTGGTATATAAATTATATCCATTCAGTATACACAATTATATTGTTATACAAATTATATCTGTTGAGTATATACAGTTTATATTGTTATATAAATTATATCTGTTGAGTATATATGGTTTATATTGTTATATAAATTATATCTGTTCAGTATGTACAGTTATATTGTTATATAAATTATATTTTTCAGTATACACAATATATTGTTGTAAAATTTATATCTGTTGGGTATATACAGTTTATATTGTTATATAAATTATATATGTTGAGTATATACAGTTTATATTGTTATATAAATTATATCTGTTGAGTGTATGCAGTTTACATTGTTATATTTATTATATCTGTTTAGTATATATAGTTAAATTGTTAAATAAAGTATATCTGTTCAGTATATAGAGTTATTTTTGTTATATAAGCTACATCTCATGAGTATATAAAGTTTATATTGTTATATAAATTATATGCTGAATATATACAGTTATATTGTTATATAAATTATATCTGTTCAGTATACACAGTTATATTGTTATATAAATATTATTTGTTGAGTGTATAGAGTTTATATTATTATATAATTTAAATCTTTTGAATATACAAAGTTTATATTGTTATATAAATTATATCTCTTCAATATATACAGTTATATTGTCATATGAATTATATTTGTTCAGTATTTACAGTTATATTGTTATATAAGCTACATCTCATGACTATTTATAGTTTATATTGTTATATAAATTATATCTGGTTTGTATATACAGTAATATTGCTATATAAATTATATCTGTTAAGTATTTACAGTTATATTGTTATATAAACTGTTTCTCATGACTATTTATTGTTTATATTGTTACAAAAATTATATCTGTTCAATATATACAGTTATATTGTTATATACATTACATATGTTGAATATATACAGACTATATTGTTATATAAATTATATCTGTTCAGTATATACAGTTTATATTGTTATATAACTTATAACTGCTCAGTATATACAGTTATATTATTATATTAGCTACATTTCATGATTATATATAGTTTATATTGCTATATAAATTACATCTGTTCAGTATATAGTTATATTGTTATATAAGCTACATCTCAAGACTATATATAGTTTATATTGTTACATAAATTATATTTTTGTAGTATATACAGTTTATATTGTTACACAAATTATATCTCTTCAGTATAAACAGTCATATTGTTATATAAACTATATCTGTTGAGAATATAGAGTTCTTATTATTATTAAAATTATATCCGTTTAGTATATACAGTTATATTGTTATATAAATTACAGTTGATGGGTATATACAGTTTATACTGTTATATAAATTATATCTGTTAAGTAAATATAGTTTTTATTGTTATATAAATATATATCTGTTGAGTATATATATTGTTATATAAATTATATCTGTTCAGTATATACAGTTATATTGTTATATAAATTATATTTATTCAGTATACATAATTATATTGTTATACACATTATATCTGTTGAGTATATACATATTATATTGCTATATAAATTATAACTTTTGAGTATATACACTTTATATTGTTATATAAATGATATTTGATGAGTATATGCAGTTTATATTGTTATATAAATTATATCTGTTGAGTATATATAGTTTATATTGTTAAATATATTATATCTGTTCAGTATATAGAGTTCTTTTGTTATATAAGCTACATCTCATGAGTATATATAGTTTATATTGTTATTTAAATTATATGTTGAATATATACAGTTATATTGTTATATAAATTATATTTGTTCAGTAGACACAGTTATATTGTTATATAAATTATATTTGTTGAGTGTATAGAGTTTATATTATTATATAAATTATTTCTTTTAAATATACAAAGTTTATATTGTTATATAAATTATAACTGTATAGTATATATAGTTATATTGTCATATAAATTATATCTGTTCAGTATTTACAGTTATGTTGTTATATGAGCTACATGTCATGACTATTTATAGTTTATATTGTTATATAAATTATATCTGGTGATTATATACATTTATATTGATATATAAATTATATCTGTTTAGTATTTACAGTTATATTGTTATATAAGCAGCATGCCATGACCATTTATTGTATATATTGTTACGAAAATTACATCTGTTCAATATATACAGTTATGTTGTTATATAAATTATATATGTTCAGTATATACAGTTTATATTGTTATATAAATTATATCTGTTCAGTATATACAGTTATATTGTTATATAAGCTACATCTCATGACTATATATAGTTTATATCGTTATACAAATTATATCTGTTCAGTATATACAGTTAGATTGTTATATAAATTATATCTGTTCAGTATATACAGTTATTTTGTTATATAAATTATATACGTTGAGTATATAGAGTTTATATTGTTATATAAATTGTATCTGTTGAACTTATACCGTTAAATTGTTATATAAATTATGTCTGTTCAGTATATACAGTTATATTGTTATATAACCTACATCTCATTAGTATATATAGTTTATATTGTGATATAAATTATATCTGATCAGTATTTACAGTTATATTGTTATATAAGCTACATCTCAGGAGGTTGTATAGTTTATATTGTTACATAAATTATATCTGTTGAGTATATACTGTTTATATTGTTACATTACTTGTATCTGTTCAGTATATACGGTTATATTGTTATATAAATTATATATGTTGAATATATCCAGTTTATATTGTTATATAAATTATATCTGTTAAGTATATACAGTTATATTGTTATATAAATTATATATGTTGAATATGTACAGTTTATATTGTTATATTAATTATATCTGTTCAGTATATACAGTTTATATTGTTATATAAATTATGTATGTTAAGTATATTGGGTTTATATTGTTATATAAATTACCTGTTCAGTATATAAAGTTATATTGTTATGTAAAACAATAATTATTGAGTATATGTAGTTATATTGCTATATAAGCTACATCTCATGAGTATATATAGTTAATATGGTTATATAAATGATATCTGTTGAGCATATATAGTTATATTGTTATATACATTCTAGCTGTTGAGTATATAGGGTTTATATTGTTATTTAAATTATATCTGTTGAGTATATGTAGTTTATATTGCTATATAAATTATAACTGTTGAGTATATACAGTTTGTATTGTTATATAAATTATATCTGTTGAGTATATACAGTTTATATCGTTTTATAAATTATAACTGTTGAGTATATACAGTTTATATTGTTTTATAAACCTTTTGTGATCAATAATAGAAGAATAAGCTGTTCTAAGAGTATTTTGCTTAAGGTTGAGCAGGAGAACCATGCGGTTGTAATAAATGATGGAAGCTTAACCTGATATAAGTTTGTTATTTTGTGTAAAATTGGATAAGGTAAAGTAGTATAGGATGTATCACATTCATGTGACTTTCGCTAAATCTCTGTAACATGCAATTGTTAAAAAGCTTATTCTTCTATCTAATCGAGAAGCAATTATTGTCCCTTTTATGTGGTCCCTTGTAAGTATAAGGGAGAATCTGTCCTCTAGCTGTTCGGCAAACTCACCTTTTATTCAAAACATTAATCTTTTAGCTACCTCATGATAAACATAAGCAAAATTAGTCCGATCCCTAGCTCCTTGTATGTAGAAGTGTTTAACAAAATGCACAGGCTAAAGCGATAGTCTCGTTCTTAGAAGCCGGTCGCTATGTGAAACTATTGAAATTCGAATCTCTTTGCTTGCCAGATGTAAATAAATGTGAAAGGACAAGAAAGATTCTTCCCGTTTCAGAAAGTTTTGAGTGGCTAAAATTGAAACCAAATATCGATAATTTCATTAATTCTAGTAAAAAAAAAAAAAAAAAAAATGAATAAAAAAAAATAAATACAACATAATGACATGATATAAATTGTGTCTTAAAAAGTTGTACATTTCTTGTGTAGTATGTTTTTGTATATATCTTCTGGTTTGCTCTTATACAAAAGTCATCCTGAATAAACAGGACTTTAGAAGCTATTCCTAGAAAACTCAAGATATATATTTCGTTTATCATAAAAGTATATTATACATAACGTATTTTAATCAAAATCATGATAGTCATTTTTTAAAAAAATCATAATTTTCGAAAAATGTTCCACGTAAAGGATAGTTGGGGGAGGGAAGATTTTCTTCAGAACCATTCGTGTCGCGACCTAGCAAAATAATTTACTTAAAAACTTGGTATTTAAACGCCTATCATGTTTGAGTTATGCTCCCACAAACACACACAATTACACAAAAATACATAGACACACACAAACACATTCAAACACATACAGACACACACAAACACACTAACCTAACTGACACACACAAACACATACTGACACACACAAACCATTACTGCCACACACAAACACATACTGATACACACAAATACACAATCACATACAGACACACACAAACACATTCTGACACACACAAACACATACTGACACACACAAACACATACTGACACACACAAACCCATACTGATATACACAAACCCCAAACTGACGCACACAAACACATACTAACACACACACAAACACATACTGTTACACACAAACACATACTGATACACACAAACCCAAACTAACAAGCACAAACTCACACTGACACACACAAACTCATACTGACACACTAACATATACTGACACATACAAACACATACTGACACACACAAACACATACTGACACACACAAACACATACTGATACACACAAACCCATACTGATATACACTAACACATACTGACAAACCTAAACCATACTGATACACACAAACACATACTGACACACACAAACCCATACTGATATACACTAACACATACTGACACACACAAACCCATACTGATATACACTAACACATACTGATATACACTAACACATACTGATACACCCAAAACCATACTAATACACACAAACCCATACTGATATACACCAACACATACTGATATACACTAACACATACTGATACACACTAACACATACTGATACACACAAACCCATACTGATATACACTAACACCTACTGATCTACTCTAAATCATACTGATACACACAAACCCATACTGATATACACTAACACATTCTGAAATACACTAACACATACTGATATACACTAACACATACTCACACACACAAACCCAAACTGATATACACTAAAACATACTGACACACACAAACACATACTGACACACAAACCCATATTGATATACACTAACACATACTGACACACACAAACCCATCCTGATATACACTAACACATACTGATACACACAAACACATACTGACACACAAAAACCTATACTGATACACAAACACATACTGATACACACAAATACATACTGATACACACAAATCCCATACTGATATACACTACCACATACTGATACACACAAACACATACTGACACACACAAACCCATACTGATACACAAACACATACTGACACACACAAATACGTACTGATACACACAAACCCATACTGATATACACTAACACATACTGATACACACAAACACATACTGACACACACAAACCCATACTGATATACACTAACACATACTGATACACACAAACACATACTGATACACACAAACACATACTGACACACACAAACCCAACTGATATACACTAACACATACTGACACACACAAACACATACTGACACACACAAACCCATACTGATATACAAAAACCCATACTGACACACACAAACACATACTGACACACAAACACCCATACTGATATACACTAACACATACTGATACACACAAACATATACTGACACACACAAACCCATACTGATATACACTAACACATACTAACACACACAAACCCATACTGATATACAATAACACATACTGACACACCCAAAACCATACTGATACACACAAACACATACTGACACACACAAGCACATACTGATACACACAAACACATACTGATACACACAAACACATACTGACACACACAAACACATACTGACACACACACAACCATATTGATACACACAAACACATACTGACACACACAAACCCATACTGATACACACAAACACATACTGATATAAACAAACTCATACTGACACACACAAACGCATACTGACTTACACAAACTCATACTGATACACACAAACACATACTAACACACACAAACACATACTGATACACACAAACACATACTGACACACACAAACACATACTAACACACACAAACGCATACTCATACACACAAACACATACTGACACACACAAAACCATACTGATACACACAAACACATACTGACACACACAAATACATACTGACACAACCAAAACTATACTGATACACACAAACACATACTGACACACCCAAAACCATACTGACACACACAAGCACATACTGACACACCCAAAACCATACTGATATACACTAACACATACTGACACACATAAAACCATACTGATACACACAAACCCATACTGATATACACTAACACATACTGACACACCCAAAACCGTACTGATACACCCAAAACCATACTGATATACACTAACACATACTGACACACCCAACACCATACTGATATACACTAACACATACTGACACATCCAAAACCATACTGATATACACTAACACATACTGACACACCCAAAACCATACTGATATACACTTACACATACTGAACACACAAAAACCTATACTGATATACACTAACACATACTGACATACACTAACACATACTGACACACCCAAAACCATACTCATACGCACAAACACATACTGACACACACAAACCCATACTGATATACACTAACAAATACTGATTACACTAACACATACTGACACACACAAACCCATACTGATACACACAAACCCATACTGATATACACAAACACAAACTGACACACACAAACCCATACTGATATACACTAACACATACTGACACACCCAAAACCATACTGATACACACAAACCCATACTGATATTCACTAACAAATACTGATATCAAACCAAACCATACTGATATTCACTAACACATACTGATATACACACACACAAACCCATACTGTTATACACTAACACAAACTGACACACACAAACCCATACTGATATACACTAACACATACTGACACACCCAAAACAATACTGATACACACAAACCCATACTGATATTCACTAACACATACTGCAATACACTAACACATACTGATACACACTAACACATACTGATACACACAAACCCAAACTGATATACACTAACACATACTGATATACACTAATACATACTGATACACACAAACCCAAACTGATATACACTAACACATACTGATATACACTAACACATACTGATACACACAAACCCAAACTGATATACACTAACACATACTGATATACACTAATACATACTGATACACACAAACCCATACTGATATACACTAACACATACTGATATACACTAACACATACTGATATACACTAACACATACTGATATACACTAACACATACTGATATACACTAACACATACTGACACACACAAACCCAAACTGATATAGACTAACACATACTGACACACACAAACACATACTAACACACACAAAACCATACTGATATACACTACCACATACTGACACACACAATACCATACTGATATACACTAACACATACTGATACACACAAACACATACTGACACACACAAACACATACTGACACTCACAAACCCATACTGATATACACTAACACATACTGATACACACAAACACATACTGACACACACAAACCCATACTGATATACACTAACACATACTGATATACACTAACACATACTAATACACCCAAAACCATACTGATACACACAAACCCATACTGATATACACCAACACATACTGATATACACTAACACATACTGATACACACTAACACATACTGATACACACAAAACCATACTGATACACACAAACCCATACTGATATTCACTAACAAATACTGATATCACACCAACCCATACTGATATTCACTAACACGTACTGATATACACACACAAACCCATACTGTTATACACTAACACAAACTGACACACACAAACCCATACTGATATACGCTAACACATACTGACACACCCAAAACCATACTGATACACACAAACCCATACTGATATTCACTAACACATACTGCAATACACTAACACATACTGATACACACTAACACATACTGATACACACAAACCAGTACTGATATACACTAACACATACTGATATACACTAATACATACTGATACACACAAACCCATACTGATATATACTAACACATACTGATATACACTAACACATACTGACACACACAAACCCATACTGATATAGACTAACACATACTGACACACACAAACACATACTAACACACACAAAACCATACTGATATACACTACCACATACTGACACACACAAACCCATACTGATATACACTAACACATACTGATACACACAAACACATACTGACACACACAAACACATACTGACACTCACAAACCCATACTGATATACACTAACACATACTGATACACACAAACACATACTGACACACACAAACCCATACTGATATACACTAACACATAGTGATACACCCAAAACCATACTGATACACACAAACCCATACTGATATACACCAACACATACTGATATACACTAACACATACTGATACACACTAACACATATTGATATACACTAACACATACTGATATACTCTAACACATACTGATACACACAAACCCATACTGATATACACTAACACATTCTGAAATACACTAACACATACTGATATACACTAACACATACTGACACACACAAACTCATACTGATATACACTAACACATACTGACACACACAAACACATACTGACACACACAAACCCATACTGATATACACTAACTCATACTGACACACACAAACCCATACTGATATACACTAACACATACTGATACACACGAACACATACTGACACACACAAACACATACTGACACTCACAAACCCATACTGATATACACTAACACATACTGATACACACAAACACATACTGACACACAGAAACCCATACTGATATACACTAACACATACTGATACACACAAACACATACTGACACACAAAAAGCCATACTGATACTCACAGAGACATACTGACACACACCAATACATTTTGATACACACAAACCCATTCTGATATACACTAACACATACTGATACACACAAACACATACTGACAAACACAAACCCATATTGATATACACTAACACATACTGATACACACAAACACATACTGATACACACAAACACATACTGACACACACAAACCCATACTGATATACACTAACACATACTGACACACACAAACACATACTGACACACACAAACCCATACTGATATACAAAAACCCATACTGACACACACAAACACATGCTGACACACACAAACCCATACTGATATACACTAACACATACTGATACACACAAACATATATTCACACACACAAACCCATACTGATATACACTAACACATACTAACACACACAAACCCATACTGATATACAATAACACATACTGACACACCCAAAACCATACTGATACACACAAACACATACTGACTCACACAAACACATACTGATACACACAAACGCATACTGATACACACAAACACATACTGACACACACAAACACATACTGACACACACAAAACCATACTGATACACACAAACACATACTGACACATACAAACCCATACTGATACACACAAACACATACTGATATAAACAAACACATACTGACACACACAAACACATACTGACTTACACAAACTCATACTGATACACACAAACACATACTGATACACACAAACACATACTGATACACACAAACACATACTGACACACACAAACCCATACTGACACACAAACACATACTGACACACACAAAACCATACTGATACACACAAACACATACTGACACACACAAACACATACTGACACACACACAACTATACTGATACACACAAAAACATACTGACACACCCAAAACCATACTGACACACACAAACACATACTGACACACCCAAAACCATACTGATATACACTAACACATACTTACACACCCAAAACCATACTGATACACACAAACCCATACTGATATACACTAACACATACTGACACACCCAAAACCGTACTGATACACCCAAAACCATACTGATATACACTAACACATACTGACACACCCAACACCATACTGATATACACTAACACATACTGACACATCCAAACCATACTGATATACACTAACACATACTGACACACCCAAAACCATACTGATATACACTAACACATACTGATATACACTAACACATACTGACACACACAAACCCATACTGATATACACTAACACATACTGATTACACTAACACATACTGACACACACAAATCCATACTGATACACACAAACCCATACTGATATACACTAACACAAACTGACACACACAAACCCATACTGATGTACACTAACACATACTGACACACCCAAAACCATACTGATACACACAAACCCATACTGATATTCATTAACACATACTGATATCACACCAACCCATACTGATATTCACTAACACATACTGATATACACACACAAACCCATACTGATATACACTAACACAAACTGACACACACAAACCCATACTGATAATCACTAACACATACTGACACACCCATAACCATACTGATACACACAAACCCATACTGATATTCACTAACACATACTGATATACACTAACACATACTGATACACACTAACACATACTGATACACACAAACCCATACTGATATACACTAACACATACTGATATACACTAACACATACTGATACACACAAACCCATACTGATATACACTAACACATACTGATATACACTAACACATACTGACACACACAAACCCATACTGATATACACTAACACATACTGACACACACAAACACATACTGACACACACAAACCCATACTGATATACACTAACAGATACTGACAACACAAACCCATAGTGATATACACTAACACATACTGATACACACAAACACATACTGACACACACAAACACATACTGACACTCACAAACCCATACTGATATACACTAACACATACTGATACACGCAAACACATACTGACACACACAAACCCATACATATATACACTAACACATACTGATACACACAAACACATACTGACACACACAAACCCATACTGATACTCACAAACACATACTGACACACACAAACATATACTGATACACACAAACCCATACTGATATACACTAACACATACTGATACACACAAACACATACTGACACACACAAACCCATACTGATATACACTAACACATACTGACACACACAAACACATACTGACACACACAAACCCATACTGATATACAAAAACCCATACTGACACACACAAACACATACTGACACACACAAACCCATACTGATATACACTAACACATACCGATACACACAAACATATACTGACACACACACAAACCCATACTGATATACACTAACACACACTAACACACACAAGCCCATACTTATACACAATAACACATACTGACACACCCAAAACCATACTGATACACACAAACACATACTGACACACACAAACTCACACTGACATACACAAACTCATACTGACACACAAAAACACACAAACCCATACTGAGACACTAACACATATTGACACACACATACACATACTGACACACACAAACACATACTGACACACACAAACACTTACTGACACACACAAACACACAAACCCATACTGACACACACTAACACATACTGACACACACAAACGCATACTGACACACACAAACACATACTGACACATACAAACACATACTGAAACACACAAACTCATACTGATACACACAAACACATACTGACACACACAAACACATACTGACACACACTAACACATACTGACACACACAAACCCATACTGACACACACAAACACATACTGATACACACAAACACAGAATCACATACTGACACACATTAACACATACTGACACACACACAAACACATACTGACACACACACAAACACATACTGACACACACAAACCCATACTGATACACACAATCACACGCACTGACACATACTGACACACACAAACACACACACTGACACATACTGACACATACTGACACACTCAAGCACACACATAAAATACACTGACACCTATAGACACACACACTAATATATACAGAAAATCACACAAACACACAAATACACTGACACATACTGACACACATACAAACAAACATGTACACTGAGACATACTGAAATACAAACACACACACATACATAACACCCTGACACATACAGACACACACAAACCACACACTGACACACACAAAGACACACACACTTACACATATTGACAGATACACACACACATATAAACACACTGACACATATTGACAGGCACAAACACACACATATAAACACACTGACATATTGACAAACACATACACAAGCACGTACACTGACACATACTGACACACACAAACATACACACACACTCACACATACTGACATATTGACAGTCACAAACACACACACATATAAACACACTGACATATTGACAAAAACATACACACACACGTACACTGACACATACTGACACACACAAACACACACACTGACACATACTGACACACACAAACACACACAAAGATACACTGACACATTCAGATACATACACTGACACACACAAACACACACACTAACACATACTGACATACATAAACACACACAAAGACACACTGACACACACAAACACACACAAAGACAAACTGACATGCGCAAACACACACACTGACACACACAAACACACTGACACACACAAATACACACACTGAACCACAGAAACACACACACTGACAAATACTGACAGACAGACACAAACACACACACACACACTGACACACACAAATACACACACACTGAACCACAGAAACACACACACTGACAAATACTGATAGACAGACACAAACACACACACAAACACATACACATTGACATTTTGTTTAAAATGCTTTGCTTTGATTCAGGGGATTGCAAAACATATATTTCTGGTGAAATCTCAGTAGCGAATGTTCCGGTGCAATACAATGCCTTCTCTAGACTGCCTCCCTTCTCGTCCGGTCAGTGGACTGACTTCTCGCCTGGAGATCCTAGGTTCGACTCCCGGTTGGGATGGGGAATTTTTATCTTTATTCGCCATCCCCTACGGAGTTGAAAGTGTAAATGTGAGAGTGAAAGTTTGAGGAAAATAAAACCATTTAAAGCCAATGTAAAGAACCTACAGACAACGAGTTTTTCTACTGTAAAACTTGCCATTGAAGTGCGCTATATAAATGAAACAATGAAAAAACACCTTCCCTATACGCTATGTACTTAGTAGGTGTAGAGAAAGTAACAATTCAAACTGGGCCTATATCAGAATTGCCATTACTATGGCTAAAAAACCATAATTTTTATGCGTTCTAACCTTCTGTGTATTGGTTACTCCCTGAAAAGCAAATGTGAAACTATTACTGTAAAACGCACTTACCTTAGACTTTTGGACCCTCGGAAGTCTAAAAATAGTTTCATATAAAAGAACATTTGTTCGTAGCTGAAAATTCAACTTGGTGAAATCGCGAGTGTAGAAAAGCACGAAACCAAGGCAGCATATATGTGTTAGAAAGAGACAGAGATATCCGTATTCTAAGGTTGAGATAGGGTCGATAGCTACAGCATACGCCGGTGTTGTACAAGTCCGGACATGGGCAGCAGAACAGCATTTCAGACACGGCTAGGAGCTTCTAACTGGAACATAAGACCATGTTGTGTAAGTCAGGACTTGAGTTATAGCATTAGAGACATGGCTAGGAGATTCTATATGAAACATACGACCATGCTTTGTAAGTCACGACATGAGTTATAGCATTAGAGACATGGCTAGGAGCTTCTAACTGCAACATCCTCCATGCTGTGTAAGTCAGGACATTAGTTATAGCATAAGAGACACGGCTAGGAGCTTCTAACTGCAACATACGACCATGCTGTGTAAGTCAGGACATGAGTTATAGCATTAGAGACATGGCTAGAAGCTACTAACTTAAACATAAGACCATGTTGTGTAGGTCAGGACATTAGTTATAGCAGTAGAGACCCAGCTAGGAGCTTCTAACTGCAACATACGACCATACTGTGTAAGTCAGGACATTAGTTCTAGCATTAGAGACACGGCTAGGAGCTTCTAACTGCAACATACGATCATACTCTGCAAGTCAGGAAATTAGTCACAGCATTAGAGACACGTTTAGGAGCTTCTAACTGCAACATACGACCATGTTGTGTAAGTCAGGAAATTAGTCACAGCATTAGAGACACGGCTAGGAGCTTCTAACTGCAACATACGACCATGCTCTGTAAGTCAGGACATTAGTCATACCATTAGAAATACGGCTAGGAGCTTCTAACTAGAACATAAGACCATGTTGTGTAACGCAGGACATGAGTTATAGCATAAGAGACACGGCTAGTAGCTTCTAACTGGAACATAAGACCATGTTGTGTAAGTCAGGACATTAGTTATAGCATTAGAGATACGGATGGAGTCTTCTAACTGCAACATACCACCATGTTGTGTAAGTCAGGACTTTATTATAGCATTAAAAACACGGCTAGGAGCTTCTAACTGAAAACTATGACCGTGTTAGGTAAGTCAGAATATTAGATACAGCATTAGAGACACGGCTAGGAGCTTCTAACTGCAACATACGACCATACTGTGTAAGTCAGGACATTAGTTATAGCATTAGAGACACGGCTATGAGGTACTAACTGCAACATACGACCATGTTGCGTTAGTCAAGACATTAACTATCGCATAAGAAACACGGCTAGGAGCTTCTAACTGCAGCATAAGACCACGCTGTGTAAGTGAGGACATATATATAGCATTAGAGACACGGCTAGGAGCTTCTAACTGGAATATACGTGCCTGTTGTGTAAGTCAGGTCTTTAGTTATAGCATTACAGACATGGCTAGGAGCTTCTAACTGCTACATACGACCATGTTGTGTAAGTCAAGACATTAGCTACAGCATTAGAGACACGGCTAGGAGCTTATAACTGCAACATGAGACCATGCTGTTTGAGTCAGGATATTAGTTATAGCTTAGAGACACGCTAGGAGCTTCTAACTGCAACATACCACCGTGTTGTGTAAGTCAGGACATTAGTTATAGCATTAGAGAGCGGCTAGGAGCTTCTAACTGCAATGTACGACCATGTTCTATAAGTCTGGACATTAGTTATAGCATTAGAGACAGGGCTAGGAGCTTCTAACTACAACATATCACCATGTTGTGTAAGTCAGGACATTAGTTACAGCATCATAGACACGTCTAGGAGCTTCTAACTGCAATATACGACCATGCTGTGTAAGTCAGCACATTAGTTATAGCATTAGAGACATGGCTAGGAGCTTTTACTGCAATATACGACCGTGTTGTGTAAGTCAGGACATTTGTGTTAGCATTAGAGAATGGCTGGGAGCTCCTTACTGCCATATGCGACCTGTTGTGTAAGTGAGGACATATATATAGCATTAGAGACACGGCTAGGAGCTCCTAACTGAAATATACGACCATGCTGTGTAAGCCAGGAAATTAGTTATAGCATTAGAGACATGGCTAGAAGCTTCTAACTGCAACATACCACCATGCTATATAAGTCAGGACATTAGTTATAGCATTAGACACACGGCTAGGAGCTTCAAACTACAACATACGACAATGTTGTGTAAGTCAGGTCATGAGTTATAGCATTATAGCCATGGCTAGGAGCTTCAAACTGGAACATAAGACCATGTTTTGTACCCAGGATATTGATTATATCATTAGAGACATGGCTAGGAGCTTCTAATTGATACACACGACCATGATGTTTAAGTACGGACATTAGTTATAGCATTAGAGACACTGCTAGGAGCTTCTAACTGTAACATACAAACATGTTGTCTAAGTCAGGACATTAGTTATACATTAGGAGACACGGCTAGAAGCTCCAAATGCAACATACGACCATGTTGTTTAAGTCAGGACATTAGTTACAGCATTAGAGACACGGCTAGGAGCTTCTAACTGCAACATACGACCATGCTGTATAAGTCAGGTCATTAATCAAAGCATTAGAGATACGGCTAGGATCTTCTAACTGCAACATACCACCATGTTGAGTAAGTCATGACATAAGTTATAGCATTAGAGACATGGCTAGGAGCTTCAAACTGCAACACACGACTATGTTGTGTAAGTCAGGACATTAGTTAAAGCATTAGAGACACGTCTAGGAGCTTCTAACTGCAACATACAACCATGCTGTGTAAGTCAAGACATTAATTATAGCATTAGAGACATGGCTAGAAGCTTCTAACTGCAACATACCACCATGCGGTATAAGTCAGGACATTAGTTATAGCATTAGAGACACGGCTTGGAGATTCTAACTGGAATATAAGAACATTGTGTAAGCCAGGACATGAGTTATAGCATTATAGCCATGGCTAAGAGCTTCTAACTACAACATACGACCATGTTGTGTTTGTCAGGACTATAGTTATAGCTTTAGAGACACGTCTAGGAGCTTCTAACTGGAACATGTGACTATGTTTTGTAAATCAGGACTTTAGTTATAGCATTAGAGACACGGCTGGGAGCTTCGCACTGGAACAGAAACCATGCTGTATAAGTCAGGATATTAGTTATAGCATTGGAGACACAGCAAGGAGCTTCTAACGGGAATATTAGACCATGTTGTGTAAGCCAGGATATTAATTATAGCATTAGAGACATGGCTAAGAGCTTCTAACTGATACACACGAAAATGCTGTTTAAGTACGGACATTAGTTATAGCATTAGAGACACGGCTAGTAGCTTCTAACTGTAACATACGGCCATATTGTGTAAATCAGGACATTATTTATAGCATTAGAGACACGGCTAGGAGCTTCTAACTGGAACATGTTGTGTAAGTCAGGACATTAGTTATAGAAATAGAGACACGGCTAGGAGCCTCTAACTGGAACATACGACCATGTTGTGTAAATCAGGACATTATTTATAGCATTAGAGACACGGCTAGGAGGTTCTAACTGGAACATACGACCATGCTGTGTAAGTCAGGACATTAGTTATAACATTAGAGACACGGCTAGGAGCTTCTAACTGCAACATACGACCATGCTGTGTAAGTCAGTACATTGGTTATAGCATTAGAGACACGGATAGGAGCTTCTAACTGCAACATAGACCATGTTGTGTAAGTCAGGACATTAGTTATACCATTAGAGACACGGCTAGGAGCTTCTAACTTTAACATACGACCATGTTGTGTAAGCCAGGACATTAGTTACAGCATTAGAGACACGGCTAGGAGCTTCTAACTGCAACATACCATCATGCTGTGTAACTCAGTACTTTAGTTATAGCATTAGATACATGGCTAGGTGCTTCTAACTGCAACATACGATCATGCTGTGTAAGTCAAGACATTAGTTATAGCATTAGAGACATGGATAGGAGCTTCTAACTGCAGCATACGACCATACTGTGTAAGTCAGGGCATTATTTATAGCATTAGAGACACGGCTAGGAGCTTCTAGCTGCAACATACGACCATGCCGTGTAAGTCAGTACTTTAGTTATAGCATTAGAGACATGGCTGGGAGCCTCTAACTATACGACCATGCTGTGTAAGTCAAGACATTTGTTATGGCATTAGAGACATGGCTAGGAGCTTCTAACTGCAACATACGACCATGCTGTGTAAGTCAGGACATAGTTACAGCATTAAAGACACGGCTAGGAGCTTCTAACTGCAACATACGACCATGTTATGTAAGTCAGGACATTAGCTACAGTATTAGAGACATGGCTAATAGCTTCTAACTGCAACATTCCACCATGTTGTGTAAGTCAGGACATTAGTTATAGCATTAGAGACACGGCTAGGATCTTCTAACTGGAACATACGAGCGTGTTGTACATGTCCGGACATTAGCAGCAGTTACAACATTATAGACATGGCTAACTACCCTTAACTGTAACATACGCCCGTGTTGCACATGTGCTGACATTAGCAGTAGTTACAACATTAGAGAAATGGCTAACTGCTTCTAACTTGAACATACGCCCAAGCTGTACATGTCCTGACATTAGCAGCAGTTACAACTTTAGAGACATGGCTAACTGCTTCTAACTGGAACATCCGACCGTGCTGTACATGTCCCGGATATTAGCAGCAGTTATAACATTAGAGACATGGCTAACTGCTTCTAGCTGGAACATCCGACCGTGCTGTCCATGTCCCGGATATTAGCAGCAGTTATAACATTAGAGACATGGCTAACTGCTTATTTCTGGAACATCCGACCGTGCTGTCCATGTCCCAGATATTAGCAGCAGTTATAACATTACAGACATGGCTAACTGCTTATATCTGGAACATCCGACCATGCTGTCCATGTCCCAGATATTAGCAGCAGTTATAACATTAGAGACATGGCTAACTGCTTCTATCTGGAACATCCGACCATGCTGTCCATGTCACGGATATTAGCAGCAGTTGTAACATTAGAGACATGGCTAACTGCTTCTATCTGGAAGATCCGACCATGCTGTCCATGTCCCGGATATTAGCAGCAGTTATAACATTAGAGACATGGCTAACTGCTTCTAACTGGAACATCCGACCGTGCTGTACATGTCTCAGATATTAGCAGCAGTTATAACATTAGAGACATGGCTAACTGCTTATATCTGGAACATCCGACCGTGCTGTCCATGTCCCAGATATTAGCAGCAGTTATAACATTACAGACATGGCTAACTGCTTATATCTGGAACATCCGACCATGCTGTCCATGTCCCAGATATTAGCAGCAGTTATAACATTAGAGACATGGCTAACTGCTTCTATCTGGAACATCCGACCGTGCTGTACATGTCCCGGATATTAGCAGCAGTTATAACATTAGAGACATGGCTAACTGCTTCTATCTGGAACATCCGACCATGCTGTCCATGTCACGGATATTAGCAGCAGTTATAACATTAGAGACATGGCTAACTGCTTCTATCTGGAAGATCCGACCATGCTGTCCTTGTCCCGGATATTAGCAGCAGTTATAACATTAGAGACATGGCTAACTGCTTCTATCTGGAACATCCGACCATGCTGTCCATGTCCCAGATATTAGCAGCAGTTATAACATTAGAGACATGGCTAACTGCTTCTATCTGGAACATCCGACCGTGCTGTCTATGTCCCAGATATTAGCAGCAGTTATAACATTAGAGACATGGCTAACTGCTTCTATCTGGAACATCCGACCGTGCTGTCCATGTCCCGGATATTAGCAGCAGTTATAACATTAGAGACATGGCTAACTGCTTATATCTGGAACATCCGACCATGCTGTCCATGTCCCAGATTTTAGCAGCAGTTATAACATTAGAGACATGGCTAACTGCTTCTATCTGGAACATCCGACCGTGCTGTCCATGTCCCGGATATTAGCAGCAGTTATAACATTAGAGACATGGCTAACTGCTTCTATCTGGAACATCCGACCATGCTGTCCATGTCACGGATATTAGCAGCAGTTGTAACATTAGAGACATGGCTAACTGCTTCTATCTGGAAGATCCGACCATGCTGTCCATGTCCCGGATATTAGCAGCAGTTATAACATTAGAGACATGGCTAACTGCTTCTAACTGGAACATCCGACCGTGCTGTACATGTCCCAGATATTAGCAGCAGTTATAACATTAGAGACATGGCTAACTGCTTATATCTGGAACATCCGACCGTGCTGTCCATGTCCCAGATATTAGCAGCAGTTATAACATTAGAGACATGGCTAACTGCTTATATCTGGAACATCCGACCATGCTGTCCATGTCCCAGATATTAGCAGCAGTTATAACATTAGAGACATGGCTAACTGCTTCTATCTGGAACATCCGACCGTGCTGTACATGTCCCGGATATTAGCAGCAGTTATAACATTAGAGACATGGCTAACTGCTTCTATCTGGAACATCCGACCATGCTGTCCATGTCACGGATATTAGCAGCAGTTATAACATTAGAGACATGGCTAACTGCTTCTATCTGGAAGATCCGACCATGCTGTCCATGTCCCGGATATTAGCAGCAGTTATAACATTAGAGACATTGCTAACTGCTTCTATCTGGAAGATCTGACCGTGCTGTCCATGTCCCAGATATTAGCAGCAGTTATAACATTAGAGACATGGCTAACTGCTTCTATCTGGAACATCCGACCGTGCTGTCCATGTCCCGGATATTAGCAGCAGTTATAACATTAGAGACATGGCTAACTGCTTCTATCTGGAACATCCGACCGTGCTGTCCATGTCCCAGATATTAGCAGCAGTTATAACATTAGAGACATGGCTAACTGCTTATAACTGGAACATCCGACCGTGCTGTCCATTACCCAGATATTAGCAGCAGTTATAACATTAGAGACATGGCTAACTGGTTCTAACTGGAACATCCGACCGTGCTGTACA